>JAGGAP010000090.1:0-88852 GCA_017657235.1 Termitomyces sp. T73sscA | reverse complement strand
TATGTCCTCCATTTGCCTTGATAACTGCTTGAATCCTTCTAGGCATGCTTTCTATCAGTCTTTGGCATACTTCTGCTGGTATTCCATCCCACTCCTTTGCAACCCTCTCCCACAATTCATGCACACCATGAGGTGTTTCATATTGCCTAAGCTGCTCCTCAAGGTACTTTCAGAGGTGTTCAATAGAGTTAAGATCAGGGGATTGGGCTGGCCACCAGAGGACATCAAAGTTGTTGTCTTCAAACCACTTGTTAGCCCTCTTGGAGTTGTGTTCAGAGTCATTGTCCTGTTTAAAGTAGCAGGCACCCTCCTCCATCTCTAATTTTTCAAAGCTCTTCTTTACTCCATCCTCCAAAGTTTCACAGTACTGCTCTGCATTCATGATCCCCACCACCTCTACCAGCTTTCCTACCCATTCCAACCCATACAGCCCCATACCATGAGATTATTCCCTCCTCCATGTTTCACAGTAGGTGTAGTAGTTCAGTTTGAAATGCCTTCTCCTTTTAGCTTCCACACATACTGCTTTCCATCTGACCTAATCCTATCAATCTTTGTCTCATTGGTCTACAACACTCTTTTCCAGTCCTCCACAGTCCAGTTTTGATGCTCTTGAGCCCATTTAAGTCATAGTTGCCTATGTCTAGCTTTGAGCATAGGAACTTTCCTCTTTGTAGCAGACCATTGCCCCTCCTCCTTCAGCACATTCCAGACAGTTTGAGGAGAGACAGGATTGGGAATGATGTTGTTAATAGAATTGGTGGCTTGAACAGCTATATCAAGTCTTCCAGTTGAGATTTGTCAAACAATAGCCTGTTTATTACATGGAGTAAGCTTAGCTGGACAGCCTCCAGGATGGTTTTCCTTGTCCACCTCCAACTCTCTACTGATTGTCCAATAGTAGACTTCTCTAGACCAGTTTTAGCCTCAATCTGATGCAGAGAATACCCTTGAGCAAGGAAAGAAGCAACAGTAGAGCATTGTGCAGAAGAAGTAGCTTTCATGATGGTGGTTGAAGGTCAAGATGTGGTTCAACCAACTTGAACCACTCCCAAATATACCCAAACATGGTCACATGACTCTGTTGATATTCCCACATGCAACTTACTCTTTATTTCTGACTAAAATAGGAATAAATCTGCAAAGTTGAAAATGCTCAAAAAACTGTTCCAATGAGTGAATATTTTAAAATGGCCATTACTCCATCAGTTTTGATTTAAATTACATAAGCTAAGATGCAATTTGTAGCTGCAATGCCATAGTATTTTATATAATTTAACCAGAATTTTAGATACTTCCAATCTTTCATGCCAATGTCATCTTTCAAAAAGTATAAAACATTGAGACAGTTTTTTGAGCCACTATATCATAGTTTCCTACCTACCTTTTCCTCATATATTGTCACTAATCATCATCTAGATACTTGGCAATCTTTGACAAGTTTGCTGTCTTTACTTTGTATAAATACTTTACTTTTTTTGCCAATAGAGACACAGAAGATTCATACACAGTTATAACTATCTTCACTAGTGATCAGATCTCTAAGCAACTTTACTCCTCTAAGTTGCCTTAGCATCTCTCTCTCTCTCTTTTTTGGCACTCATCCCTTAGTGCCTCTTTTCTTAGCTCTTGCAGTGTTACCTCTAGTGTTGAATAGAATATTAAGATATAACACAGGCAACCACAATATAGTAGTAAATAACTGTATTAGATAGCTACCTGTTGAATAGGATATTAGGATATAACTAGTAGCATAATTAGTAAGAGTGGAGATAGAAGATTAGACTATACACACACTTCAAGTAATCACAATATAGTAGTAAACAATTGAAGTGCAGCACTACAAATATAGAATAGAAAATTAAGATATTAAGTAATCTAGAAGTGTATAAGGAAATGTGATCAAGTACAGGGTAGAATCCATCCTCAACATCTAGCCTTACATTTCAATGCCTTGGTGCTTTGCTTACAAATCTTTGCACCTAGTACCTATGGTTAGGACTACTGGCTGTCTAGTCAGTATGACTCTGAGTGTGGTTGGTGGGGTGTCTAGGACAGTGGTGGCAGTGATCTGTGAGTTGTCCTTGGCATCATTCAAGATGGTGAGGGACCAGCCAACTCCTTCCTCAAAGATAATATCACACAATGTAATGATTGATTGGAATCCCTGGTCATATAAATGATAGCCACTATTTGCATAGCCTACCAGGTGAGTCTTTACCAAATGTGGGTCTAGCTTTGACTTGATCAGGTACTTTTGCCCATGCCTAGCACCCCCATAGTCTGAGATAGTCAACTCTCTGTCTCTGTCCAGTCCATGCTTGCTTTAGTACCATGCCAGGGTGTTGAGATGATGGCAACAGGTTACAAGTGTAAATCTGTGTTGACACAGCTTCTACCCAGAGATTTTTTGGCAGTCCACTCTCTACCAGCATACATCTTATACCCTTAAGAATTGTTCTGTTTGCATGCTTGGCAAGACTATTTTGGGCATAAGCATATAGTGTAGTTACCCTCAGCATGATGCCATGGCCATTCAAGTAGGTGGTCCATGCTTCATTCACTCATTCATGCTCCACATTGACCCTGACTTCACAAAGCTTCTGGCTGGTCTGTCATTCCAACTTGTGGTGATAGAACATAAAAACTGTCAGCATGGAGGCTGAGTCTTTCCTAGCAAGGAAATATTCAGACATGTGAGGAACCCCCATCAACTGCCAGCATCATGTAAGATGCCCCTCCTAAGGACATTGTGCTTGCTGGACCCCACAGATCAATGTGGACACAGTCATTTGGTGCATCTTCTGGCATGACTTCTCCATTGTAAGGGCATGATGCATGTTTCCCATACATGCAGTCTTCACAAAGTCCTGGCATAGTTAAGTTTCCCTTTACCACCAGGCTGTCAACTAAGTTCTTTGCCAGTACTTCTCTGATTGTTTTAACACTTGCATGTCCAAAGCATCTATGCCAAATGTCAAGAGTTGTAGGTTTCATTTGAGAGCAAGCAACTAGGGCCATGGACGTCTCAACCCCTCCCAGAGGGCTGAGAAGATACATTCCCCCATTTCCCACTCCACAAAGGACTTCTCTACCCATTGGGTCTAGAAACCAAACACATTCTACACCAAAAATCACACTGAAACTGGCTTTGTCAAACTTTGTGATGGATATGAGGTTAGATGCAAGATTAGGTGCATAGAGCGTGTTCCTAAACACTAGTTCAGATGATCCATCAGTGGTTTGGCAGATCTTCTTGACTGTTCCTCAGCCTATTACTTGGAACATTGCCCCTTTGGATGCAGCATGTTCTTCTATTGGATTCAACAACTCTTTGTAGTCTGAGAAGGCCTCTTTGTTGACAAAGAAATGGTCTGTGGCTTCTGAGTCTGCATATGTACATATCTTGTGGACTCTGGAAAAGTTTGCACCAGTCTACTTGACCATTGCTAATCTGTCTTGGCAATTGTTGTCACCCTGAATGATGGCTGATAATGCATAGATAACCTGCAGTTATGTAGTGGTTTTGGTCTAGCTAGTGGGTTGTGTCTGCATGGTTGCGGCATTTGCTGCAAATGGGGTAGAGGTAGGAGTCTTGCTCTTTTTTACTCTGTTTTGGAAGTTTGGCGGGAATTGACCCTCCTTTTCTCCCCCTTTCCAGTAGCAATTTTCTATTATATGCCCAGTTCTTTGACAGTTTGAATTAACACAGACCAGTCTTGGTTTGGTTTGGCCTGTCTGTGCCTGAAAGGCCATCACTAACACTCCTGCTTTATGCTTTTGGAGCATGAGTCGATCCCAGTAGATTGTGAGTGCTGCAATTATGTCCTTGGTTGATTTTGTTACATACACTCCAGCAACTACAGTGTTCCATGACTCTGGTAGCAAAGCAATTAGGATGTTCCAGAAGGCTGCATTATCAATAACTGCTCCTTTTTCAGTGGCTGACTTCCATTTCTCTCTTAGATCCTTGATGTGTTTGGTAAAGTCCATGCCATTTGTAAACTCTGTTGCATGTAGACGCTTTTCTGCCATTATGGCTGCTATCTCCAAAAACTCGCTATAATTCTTCTTTAGCATGTTCCATGCTTCAGCTGCAGTACTGTCCATTTTGATCCCCAGTCCGATTGGGTTTTTTGTATTGTAGATAATTAGACTGAGTGCCCACACATCTCTTTCTTCCCATTTCTCTATAGATGGGGTTCTTGAGGACCACTCAGTGACTTTCACTTCACCCTTTTTTGTATTGGTTCCCACATCATTTCTGGTTTTTGTATCATTCCATCCAGGTATCTGCAAGCTCCTCTTGCTCTTGCTGCAATCAGGACATGATTTTTAAATGTTGTGTAGTTGGTTCTGTCAAAGTGTACTTCTTCTGGAAATTCTAGTGGGTTTGCTGTGGTTGTTATTTTGTAAGGAATGTGGATATGTATGAAAGTGGGGTGTAGTAATGTAATGTATGTGGTGAGTCGGTGTATGGAGCAGTGGCTCAATGTAGCATAGTGGGAGTGCAAAAAACAGAGCTGATAACCTTTAGATAAAACAGAGTTTTAGTCCTCAGTCACTCCATATGATATATAGTTGACTGAGGGTGGCAGATTGTGTATCTAGATAGATACTGAGAATATTTTAAGGTTTGACTGTAAAGAATAGTAAATATTGATTGTTATAGCACAGTTAAGAACATAGAGGTATTCCTAAACGGAAAGTATCTGATGAGAGCATAGGTCACTCCTCAACAAGTCTACCAACTACTGAACTGGAGGACTCCAGGATTCCAATTTATACTGCCCCAATTCAGTCCCAGCTGTTTTATCCACACCTTTGATGCAGCATTATTCTAGATGCAGGGGAAATTATATCTGAAGTTCAAATACTGAAAGGTCAATATAACTTGTATGTAACATAAATACACGAGAGAAGAATGAACCTGAAGTTTGAATACTGAAAGGTGATTTGAACTCCAGCATGTTGTACTCTAATAAATATTTTTATTGAGACATATGACATTTTATCATGGAGATCTGTAATAGAGAAATGAAATAAAATTATGCATGGTGACGTACTGTATTAAGTAAGGTCAACCAAAGTCAGACATTGTTTTCTTCAACACTCCTATTTGATGTAGACAGAGGGGGCATGACTTCTAATCTATCCCGATATTTTGCAAACGTTTCTGTAAGGGCAACCTCTGGAGGTTGCAGCTAATTACACAACTGGCAGAGGGGAATCCAAAGTATATTAATATATGTATAGGTAATCAGTATTAATAGTTATGCACCTGGCAGAGGGGAATCCAAAGAGAACAAGTCTAAAGATCCACCCTGCCAGGCATTGAAGAAAATAAGGTAAGTCACATGATACCTAAGTCACATGTCTGGGTCACATGTCTGGATTACCTGCTGAGATCACATGTCTAGATCACATGTGCAGCTGAGTCTGAAATGAGGGGGAAAATGATGGCTAGATGGCAGGAATTTCCCCTCATTTGAAATCCAGCCCAACTTGATGAGCCCAACTTGACATTTGAGGAAGTTTGGCACTGGACTGAGTAATTCAAGAAAGAGTGATCTGAGGCAAGAAATATAAGTAAAAAGAAGCGTCCCCTGACAGTTTTGTGAGGCAAAGCTTTGGTCAAGATGTCAGCAACTATGTTCTTAGTAGTCACGTACTCCAATTTGATGTTTTGGCATCCAATATAATTCCATACAAAGTGATAGCAAATGTCAATATGCTTTGTGCATGAATAGGCAACCAGATTATTAGAAAGCGCTATACTTTCTGTGCTATCTATGTATATAATAGTTGCTAGCATTTGAGGTGAATTTAATTTGGATAAGAGAGTTTGGAGCCAGATGGCTTTGCACGTTGCATTTGAGGAGGCTATGTATTCCACTTCAACAGTTGAAGTAGCGATGACTGATTGCTTCTTTGATGACTATAATACAATAGTATCTCCTATGCTGAATACCCAACCGCTGACCAATTTCCTGTCAAAATTGTTCTGTCCCCAACTTGCATTACTCCAACCCACTAGAGTAATGTCTTTTGATGTTCTTCTACCCAAAAGTAGATAATAGTCCTTCATTCCCTTCAAATACCATAGAATTCTCTTGGCTGCTGCCAAATGGGGAACACCAGGATTTTTCAAAAACTGAGATATAAGACCAACAGCAAATTGAATATCAGGTTGGGTCTGAGTAGTGTACAACAGGGATCCAACTAAGGCCAAATAGTTGACCCCATTAGCGTATTTTGTGTAAGTATTGCATTCATTTGAATTCAGGGAGCACTGGCACATAGACAAATTATGATTTGTTGCCATTGGTGTGCTGATTGGTGCATACAATTCTATTCCAAATCGAGAGAGAATTGTATTGATGTAGGATGACTGGCTGAGATAGATAACATGTTTAGTGCAATCTCACCTTACTTGTAATTCCAGAATATATTGAATTTTGCCCAGATCCATCACATCAAAGATTTTGAATAGATCATTTTTGAATGCCGCAATACAATCAGGATCCCGACTTGCAATGGCCATGTTGTCAACATAGATAAGAACTATGAGAATGATATCTGTCCCAGAGTAGAGAAGATACAAGCAATTATCAGATCAAGTTTGTTTTAGTCCCAGTTCCAAGAGAACTTCATGAAGATGCTGTTTCCATACCTGTCCTGCCTGCTTAAGGCCATATAAAGCCTTTTTTAGCTTCCAGTAGGGTTTCTTACCAATCTCCTTGGGGGCCTTCATATAAATTTCTTCACTTAAATTTCCTTCTAAATAAGCACCAACAATGTTGATTTGATGTATGTCAAGATCTTTGATTGTAGCTATGGTTAAAAAGACCTATAAAGTAGTGAATTTGGCCACTGATGAGAGCATCTTGCTGTAATCAATCCCCTGGACTTGTGAAAAGCCTTGAGCAACAATACGTGCCTTGTATTTTACATGATTCCCCTTTTCATCAATTTTTTCTTTTAGGACAATCTTGCTCCCAATAGCTCTTTTTCCAGCAGGTAAAGTATCAACCTCATTGAATACTTCCTTTTTGACCAACTGTAAGTATTCAGTGTCAATTGCTTTGCGCCATTCATTGGCTTGTGTTGACGACAGTGCTTCAGAGGCTAGGGGTCCAGATATGGTTATTAAAGCCACGTGTTCATCATTGACATCATGCTGGTACTATAAGGGAACATGTCTTTCATGGGTTGAAGGTGTGCATTTTGGTAAGTTTGCCCATTTTGAGGCTTTACACAGTGCCTGAGGTTCAGTAATTGTGATTGGGGATTGAGGGGGAGTCACCAGCTCATGGGGAGAAGAATACTGAAGATCCCCTATTGGAGTTTGCTCATCTGATTTGCTGTCAGGGGATATTGTCTCCAATTGAGTTTTGATTTTAGATTCTGAGGATTGAGAGGGGATTACTATGTTTCATGAGACATCTGATGTAGGATAAATTGCCGAGTTGATGAAATCATTGAATTCTTTGGGCATAGAACAAGTCAGTCCAGTGTCAATGAATGCAAGTTCGCTCAGTGTGTCATCTTCATTGAATTGTACATCCCACGAGCATATTAGTTTTCCATTTTCTAAATCCTCCAACCTATACCCTTTAGTTTCATCATTCCACCATCACAGCATACAAACTCGAACCACTTGTGATTCAAGTTTTCCTTGCTGGACTTCTTTAGGGATGTGTGCCCAACCAAGAAATCCAAAAATTTGGAGATGTGATAGATCTGGTTTTTGTCCACTGCACTCTGTGAAAGAAATCTTCCCATCAAGGGCAGCTGTAGGAGTTATGCACCATATATATATGGCATACATAAATGCCTTGCCCCAATACCACAAATCCATTTTAGCGCCATGCAACATACTACGCATCATTTCCATTAGCACCGCTATGGTTCGCTTGGCAATTCCATTTTGCTGTGGCCTATAAGGATTCATGGTCTCGTGTTTAATACCATTGAGCTGACAAAACTTCTACATAGTGTTATTGATGAACTCATTCCCATTGTCTGATCTTAAGATCTTGACAAACTGACTGCTCTGGTGTTCTAGATGTGCCACAATGTCTTGCACAGCATTGCCGACTTCCTCTTTGTTCTTCAGGAGTTTTCCAACTGGGTAAGTGTCAGCTAACCTCAATGACTACTAAGGCATACATATATCCATCCCACATTGGCACATTCATAGGTCCTGTCAGGTCCATTACAAGGAGTTTGTTTTTGTCATAGCAAATATGGCTCATGTCGGGCAATGGGGTGCATGCTGACTTTCCCTCTGCACAGCCGCTGCAAAGTCTATCAAAGTCTTGAGGCAATTTGATGTCAACACCAGTTATGAGCTTTCAGTCAATCATAGATTTTATAGTTCAGGGACTAATATGACCTAGACGACAATGCCATAATTGCATTGTTGACTGACTTGCAATGAAGGCAGCGTGACTGTCGATCTTATCCATAGTCAGTGTTTTGATTTGATAAAGTGTCCCATGACTTCCAATTAAATTGGCCTGTAAGAAAATGTGATTATTCCAGGACAAGACTATGCCATAGGTGGTTGCTCAATAGTCAATGCCTTGATATTGTAATGTCTCGAGGCTGATCAAGTTAGTCCCTAGCTTGGAAATGTGCAATACTTCTCAGAGTTCCACATCATTAGTGCCTTTGGGAACATAAGTGCAAAACTTGATTGATCCAGTTCCAGCAACAGCCAATTGATTCATTCCACCAACAGATATATGTTGTCCGTCAGTTTGCTGATAAGTGATGAAATAGGAACAATCAGCTATCATATGCCCAGATGCTCCGCTATCAAGCAGTAAACCACCCAGTAATTTATCTCCGGTGGCCATCAGAACTGTGCCAACCTCACGCGATTCATTTTTGAATTCGGTGATGGCTACATTCGCATTGCCGGCATTTTTAGATTTCTTTGGTTTAGGACACTTTGGACTCCAGTGACCTTTTTCTCCGCAATTGTGGCACGTGTCTTCCGGTTTGGGTTCGCGCTTGGGTTTCTTCCTTTTGGCGGACTTATCTCCCTTTCCCGCTTTACTCCCACTGGATTGGTCACTCCCTTTAGCCGTGAATGCAAGAGTCTTGCTGGAAGAACTGTCTTCCTGCGTTACACGCTCATACACGGATATCAATTCAGCAGAGAGACCATCAACGGTGAGGGTATTCCCACGATAGAGCAAGTTTTGTTTAAAAATCTCCCATGTGGTAGTTTGAGGCAGCGAAAGGATAATGGCATTTATAATGGTGTTATCGTCCACTTTATAGCCAGCGTCTATGATTCGTTGATGAATACTGAGATAAAATCCGATGTGCTCGGTGACAGGGGTCTGTCCATCCCATTTTTTGGCGTATGTTGCTGATAATAGTAGTGTACGTTCACACCACTTTGTTGATCAACATAGCTCTTGTGGAGATAATCCCAGATTTCTTTCGATCTAGTCAAATCGGTAATAGCCTCACGCTGAGTGTATTCGGTAGCGTTGCGAATTAGACCGACAGCAGCGTCATCTTTATTCAGCCAACGTTCGTATTTTTCGCAAGCGTGTTCCCAGACAGCGTATTCACGAGACTGAAGTACATCATAAGGGAGCTGCTCCTCGGTCTTCACTGTGAATGGCGGAGCATCCTCCATTGCATGTACCGCAGTATCAAGACCAGGAAATTCAGGTGGGGGTTGACGAGGGCGAATTTCACGGCCAGAGACAACACCCCACAGAGTTTTCGCCTGGAGAGCAGACTTCATGTTGTCCGACCAAACATGGTAATTTGACCCGTTAAACTTCGCAAACTGTAAGGTTTCCGAAGTCGATTCATTCGTCTCGGGGCCCATAACCTGACGCAGCATTATTCTAGATGCAGTGGAAATTATATCTGAAGTTTGAATACCGAAAGGTCAATATATTTTGTATGTAACATAAATACACGAGAGAAGAACGAACCTGAAGTTCGAATACCGAAAGGTGATTCGAACTCCAGCATGTTGTACTCTAATAAACATTTTCGTCGAGACATATGACGTTTTATCGTGGAGACCTGTAATAGAGAAATGAAACGAAATTATGCGCGGTGACGTACTGTATCAAGTAAGGTCAACCGAAGTCAGACATCGTTTTCTTCAACAACCTTTGCGCCAGTTTGCTGCAATAGTCAGCATTTAATATCGGCTTCAAGGTGCACTAGTACTGGTGTATGGAGGATAAATATAATCATCATTATATTGAAGGCTATGTAAACGTCACCCGCGTAAAGAAATGCATATAGGGTCATGGACTAGCATCGTATATGTATAAATAAGGATCGTAAGTCTCGCTCACTAGAAGCAAACTACAAGCTATAGTGCAAAAGGAAAGGAAAAATTCGAACCAGATAATACGAAATTTACCAGAGACATCGCCTCCAGCGCCTGATCAAGCCGATCAACTCGTCAAAGAGCATTCGCAGCATGGACCTGTATTCTTGAGGCGTCTTCGTATAATGATCTCTAACAGGACCCAGCGGTCCATTGTTTGGGCGAGGAGGAAACTCCTGTACCTCAAGAGGCAGAAGAGGATGGGTAGCAGCGGGAGATGGAGCTGCAGACTCCGCTGAGGCCGTCGGAATTTCGAGTGGTAGACTCCGACGGGGCTCGTGCGTAACAGGAAGCGCGGGAGCGACGGGGGCCTCTGCCTCACTCTCTTCCGTAATTTCGAGGATAGGCATAGCACTCTTGATAGATGATGACTCTGCAGCAGGCACGACGGCGACGGGAGATACCTTCTCCTTCTCTGTGGTCTCTATGGGCACCGACACTACGGACGTTAGTAGGACATTCGGGTAAACAACTAAGATATCTTTCTGAACGACGACAATTTCATCTTCTGGTTGAGTCGGCAGTGATAGGTCCTCGAAGGAAGAATTGAGAGAAGAAACTTCGCGAAGAGGTTCCGGAGATGATGGTCCTATGTCAACCCGCGTTACAGGAAGGGGCGAGGTAACAACAGGTGGTGTTTCGACTATCTCATCCTGTGTAGGACCAGCAGAGGGAAGTACATCTTCAATGACCTCGGGCAGGGATTGAGTAGGAGGAATCGGTGACGGAGGGACTGCCTCTTTCGTGGATATAGATACAGTAGATTGCTCCTCGGTCTCTGACGAAGGAGCCACAGCGTCTGTCGCGAGAGCGGGCAACGGCTCTAATGTAGAGTGGGGTGCAGTAGACGGCTCTTCAACCTCTAGATGCGCACTGATTGGTTCTGATGCTGGCTCAGGCGTGGATAGGGGCGCAGTAGACGACGTTCCAGCTTCGAGCTGTGGGTCGACATGTTCTGATGCTGGCTCCGGTGCGGGAATGGGTGCAAGAGACGACTTCCCAGCTTCTAGCTGGGTGTTCAGTTGCCGTGATACCGGTTCCAATGTAGGAGCGGGTGCTGTATCCTCCAGCTGCGCAGGGGGCTGTTTTGATACGGGTGCTGCTGTGGAAATGGGCGCTCGAGACGGTTGAACAACCTCTGCTTCGGCACTGATTTGCTCTGCTAATAGTAATATAGGTGCCAATTCCGATACAATTGCTGCAGATAACGCAAGGGGCTCGTCAAGAGCCTCTTTGGTTGCGGGTGCAGCATGTTCACGCGAACTCGACAAGTCTAAGTGTCCGAAGACGTCCCGCGAAGGTGTTTCCTCTGCAGATTGCAACTTGTTAGACTCAATCACAGGTGGCAAAACGTGTTCGGATTCTGGTACCGATGGCCGAGGTTCAGGAACCGTAGACTTGGGTGCCTGAGTGGTTGCAGGCTCCGCAGGAGGGTTCTGTTTAATTGCCGGTTCTAGTTCGGTGGAAGAGCGTAACGCCGATGCAGCCTTTGAGGGCGTGGAATCACCATCTCGGAATGACGATGCAGTGGAAGTGGTTCGTCGTCTGGGAATGAGAGAAGAAGGGCGTCGTAAAGCCGTGCCCATCCGAGCCAGTGGAGACTTTGAAGGAGTGGCAGTGGGCTCCTGAAGAGGAGATCCCGTAGAGAGCGTGGATTTGGGAGGGACTGACTTTGGAGCGGGAGGAACGGGAGCTGCGGCGCCCTTTGCAGCCACCCCCTTCACAGCGACGTCCTTCGAAGGTGATGAATCAGAATCGTGAATAGATGATGAACGAGAGGGTGTCTTGGAACGACCAATGCTGAGGATAGTAGACGTCCGCCGGATGGCACCACCAGGGGTCCATTTCGGCTTCGAGGGTGAAGGCGAGTTCATTGCTAACTCTATGAGAAAGCAGGGATAGAGAAGTCTTGACTGTGGTGGTCAAAGACAAGCCAGATATGAAGGATAGAGCTCAAGTGGCGCGTGTTCAAGGTTTTGCGCTTGGCCATGCGTTTACATCGAGGCTCAGAGCCTCGAGTCATTGCTCAGTGTTTTGGGTGGATAACGGCAATGCGCACTCCACGTTTCAGTTCACCCGAGCACATTCACCCGAGCACATTGATTGCAAAGAGCCGAATCGTACATGCAGCAAGGGTCCTCAAACTTGACGTTTATGTTTGATAACCCTGGGTGATTGTGCAGCCATGAGGCAAGAGATGTCACAGTAAGTGAAGAGCAACCGACTCAAGAGTTGGACTTTGATCGACGTGTCTGCCTCGTGGGTGATTATCGTTTTTGATCCAGCCAGAAGGGTCTGCGCTGCATGCTGAAATTCATCATGTCTTGTGGACATCGCGGATCAAACCGCGACATAAGGCATCGGTCTATGACAAAAATTTCCTATACATGTTTGTACGCCACAATGATTTGAATTTAGAAAATGTAAGCGAGTAAACTAATAGAAGACCTAAGCTAGAAGCGCATGCATCACATCATGCATGGGCACAAGTACAGCTATAGGTTAATTGACATTATATTACCCAAGAATGGATATTGATGAATCACTACCTGAAGGTCTGATCAAAGGTTGATTTAAATGGGTATCAGAACCCCAGAAATTAGAGTGTACTCTCCTCTCCAAACTCTGATTACTATGTACATAGACCACTTTCGTCTCTCTTCTGTTGTGCTCGGATACTAAATCTTCACCGCAGTCGATAGCGGCTGATGATGAATCCTATTCATCCAACCTTCGGATATCTCTAGCGGTGTCGTTGATCGACCAGAACCATGTTATATGCATCACTGATGATAGAGGGCGCTAATGTTTTTGGATACAAGAGTTTCCATCGACGTGTCAAGGCGCAGACTACTTTCCTGCACTTCTGATCTTCGGTGGATCCTTATCCATTGAAGCACATACTCAAGCGCGCAAGGACTTTGAACATTCTGAAAAGTCAGAGACGAGGTAAGGTCAAAAAGCGACGGGCGCGTGATGGGCTCCCATGTCTGCTGAAGTGACTTGGATCCAGTTGTTGAACATAGATCGGGGAATTGCAATGCGACTCCTCCTGTAGGTTTTCGTATGATTGTCTGCCAAAGGTTTTCATACAAACGTGGTCTTTCGCCAAAGGGGCAGGAACGTGATAATGGCTCTCGCAACGTTTGAAGGCGCCCGTAGCACACATGGAACGCGACCACGTAGTAAAGACGCCGACCGCGCCGGTAATCACAACCATTGAACCAAAGGCATCAACGGCATCTAATCAATCAATTTTCAGTTTTACGAAAAGGCTCGTAAGTAAGTACTTGCAGTGGCGATTCCCTTTATGTGTGACTACTTCTGAATGCAGATTACATCTCATGTACGCAGTACATCCATATATTTCGGAGGTCTCCGAATGCACGTGCCTAACGTCACGTTTGGTTGATGCGACAATGTTATGGACTCTTGCTGATTGTCCATTCTCTCTCACCAATGAAATTATATACTACCTCTTGAACTCTGCCCTTTCATTGCTCTGGGTCCGGTCTTGAATTAAAGGATTTAAAGGATGAAAGAAAAAATCGCATCAGACAACGGGAAAAGGCTGTTTTCTCCTCGGGAAATTTAGACATACTTTAACAAGCAGTCGCGGCACTTTCTGTTATATCTGGGCTTCAGTAATACTTGGTAGGTGGTGACGTTGACCTGCTTGGCATACTCGGTAATTGACAAGGACTTTCTCCGTTGACGTGGGAAAATGATCATAACGAAGTCAGCAAAGGATAAGTATATGTCCGCGATTGTGGTGGTAGTGATGGTTATCGCCGGCGTGGTCTGCGCGAAGACTCTGTCCTTTGAACGACAAGATATGACCGTTGAGAGGCTGGTGAAAGCAATCATCATTGGACACGAACCGAAGTTGCAAGCCTTGCGGTACAAGTTCTCAGAATCTCTGCCAGGTGAGAAGTTGAAGCGGCTTCTTTTCCCCTCTCTCCATACTTGACACAGTCCACTAGGAACTACAGAACTGTCGATTTTCATATGATATAGCACCATTAGCCAATCTTCACATGGCTCTTTATTCAGATACTCCCATCACACCGGCTCCGAACGCTGCACAAGGTGCTTGAATGATCCACATGTGACTTCTTTGTTGTAGATCTTGAAGCCTGTTCGTTTTTCGTTTTGACGCCTTCGTCCGCATGCGTTTATCTATGCAATGGGAAGGAGACACATGCTGCGTACCAACTTTTTTCCCTTGACAAGTCACCAGACATCTTGTGATCTTTTATCAAAGCAACGAGCTAATTGAGTGGTTTTCATCCACACAACATGCTTTGGTTGCAGCTCCTGTTTGCTCTCTTATACTGCGCATGTGCCCTACGTGCTAGTCTTGTTGACGACATAGTCGATGCCATAGAAAATGCGGTTAGCTGCTCTGCATGCCATGCACTATTGGTCCCCTTGACAGCTGTTGCGGAGCTCGGCGACTCCGCTTTCTCAGATACTATCATCGAGGTTTGTAAAGTACTCGGTGTAAGTTATATAATCATTTAGAATTAGTTCTATCCCTGATCTAGTCCCTTCTTCAATCAGGTTGAAGATGACGATGTTTGTGAAGGGATCATTGAGGAACAAGGTCCTGTGGTCGCTCATGTTTTGCGTTCTATTGACCCTCTTGGCCAAACTGCGACCAAATTGTGCAATGCGCTCTTGGGTCTTTGTCAGCAACCGGATGTCAATGACTACACTGTACCCTTCCCTAAGGCTGCCCCTACCAATCCAAAGGTTTGGGTTTCCAAGGGCAGGACACCTTTTCAGGTCTCCCACTTCAGCGACGTTCACATCGATCGCTCATATACAGTGCGTCCTCATGCCGTGCGTGTTACTTCCCAAATTGACCTTTTCAACAGCCTGGCGCGGATGCAAATTGCACTAAGCCTATTTGTTGCAGAGATTATGCTGACAGTCCAGCCACTCCTGCGGTCCCTGCTGGACAAGTTGGAGCACATAACTGTGACACTAGCACGAAGTTAATCCAATCAATGCTTGAGATATTACCTACATCCAACAACTTCAATATCTTCACGGGTGATGTAGTCGAAGGTACGTTGACACGCAGTCAAAATCATCACAATTCTTCAAATCGACGTCTTCTGTGCCAGCGGCTGTCTGGTTAGTTAACCAGTCGTCAGTTACGTCTGATCTGAAGACCTTCAACGATGAAATGGCAACTCTTCTCAAAGCACCAATTTATCCTGTTATTGGTTCGTTACTCAGTCTGATCTTTTATCGACACCACTGACGTTTGGTGGTGTCTTCTCAACATCAGGCAATCAGTGCGTTCCATCAATTGTGATAGATTGATTGATGTCTAATTCCATGACTAACAACTAGCGAAGTAGCGCCAATTAACCTCTTCCCGAGAGACACTTCAGATTCCCCCGATGCGGCTCAGTGGGTATTTGACACCCAAGCCGCAGGCTGGACGGTATGCAAATCTACAAGTCAGCTTGATGTCATGGCTTACCTACTCGGAACTCGTCAGAAATGGATCAACGGCACCGGCGCAGACGAAGTCTCCCACATCTCCGGAAGCTATTCTATTGTTCACCCTGGTACTTCGTTGAGGTAGTCACTTCTTCATACTTGTTATTCGTTTTGCGAGCTTGGCTAACTGAATTTGAAGGATCATTTCTATTAACACTGGCTACTGGTACAAACTCAAGTAAGTAACGAACAGTATATATATACGTATCCTTGCCTGAGGTGTCAATCTAGTTTCTGGCTCTATGATGGAAATGATCAACAGTGAGTAGTGATAGGTAATTCGAACCTGGGTAGCTGATAGTAGTTTTCCAAGACCGGATCCCAACGGTATTCTTGCTTTTCTTATTTCCGAACTGCAGGCTGCCGAAGATGCGGGACAGCGTGCATGGATAATTGGGCACATGCCTCCTGGTCGCTGGGATTGTCTAGATGATCAGGTTTGCCCATCCCGTCTGTTTAGTTCAAAGAGAATGAATACCTCGTGTCGTGTTTTACAGTCTAACTACTTTGATCAAGTTGTCCAACGCTACAAGAACACGATTTCTGCTCAATTCTACGGACACAGCCACCAGGTATGACCCGAAATAGATATGAGGTGCCAGTGCCTTTCTCATCCAGATGTTTCCCTGCAGGATCAATTCCAGATCGCCTACTCGGATTATGATAACCGGACTGAAGTGAATGCAGTCAGCGTCGCGTGGATTGCACCTTCTATCACTCCTCGCGGTGAGTAGTATCACTCGTATTCTTCTCTCACTCTAGACACTCATATATTCATAAGATGGTAATCCCGCCTTCAAGACATATGACATTGATCCAGACACATATGAGGTTATGGATGCCCATGTCTACTATTGTGTGTGATCCGCGGTCGTAAAGCTTTGTTTTGGGCATTGATAAATTTCTTTCAGCTAATATGGTCTCCGCAACTTTCCAAATTTCTCGTGCGTTGTTTCGTTGATTGGCCTAGTCTGCATGGCTTATTTTCTGCGTGCAGCCACTTGGACCCAATATTACAGCGTGCGTTCGACCTGGGGCTCCCTCGCCGGTGCAAAGGCCAACGAGTCACTCAATGCTGCATTCTGGCATCGTGTCACTGAGCTCTTTGAATCGGACGACGCCGCCTTCCAGCAGTATAATACTTTCTTGAATCGTGGATATGATGTTCCTTCCTGTGATGCTGACTGCAAAGAACAAACCATCTGCGGTCTCCGTGCGATGCGCGCTGAGAACAATTGTGTATGTACTCACATGTTATTGGAAGTTACAAATGACTTGGCTCATAACATGTGTAGCAAAGTACCTCTCCTGGACTCAACTTCCGCAGGCGGGACGGCGGGCAGGCAAGTCACTCCCACGAAGCCAAGTGTGAAGGAGCTAGCTTGGATACCATCATGTCTCAGTTCCCCTTGCTCGCTACTAATGTGAGTACTTCGCTGTAGAACAAGCTAAAGCAGTCAAGCTAAGTCGGACTTTGATTCTAGCCAACATTCAACATTACTGCGTTGAAGGTGGCCTTGGATAAGGTCATCGGTGACTCTGCGTGACGGCAAACAAAAACCTCGATACCACGATGACAGTTTTAGGCCCAGGATTGAGATACATACAACATTTTCGGTAGCCAAAATTTCCACTGAAATTTCCCAAAAAATTGGCAACCCTAAAGTACTATGGGAAAAAAGTCCGGAGGGGTGTTTTCAGCGTATTTTTGATGCATTGAGTTAACAAATCTGAAGTTGGTATGATACCAAATTTGTTGTCTTTGATAATTTGATGCATTATGAAAATGATAGCTGTAGCTCCCAATGTCCCGATGAGCAACTTTGATCCTTCAAGGAAGGATCGCTGCACTCTGTGTGACCAGAATTTAGAAACTTAAAGGACGCCAGTACCGTGACAATGTTTGGTTTATTCGGCTGGTTCATTCAAGATGTCGATTCTTAAGCTTAAGTACATATAGCTGACGTCAAGTACATGCCATGGCGCCACGAAATTGGCCGCTATCCCAGGTAGCATACCTATACTCAGGTATAACGTATTCTATCCTTTTCTTGACCGGATCCGCGGCTTTCGATTTGACAAAATGATCTTTTGACATGGGCAGTGATAGAGCCAGTGAGCCACGAGACCCAATTGTGGAATGCAGCTAGATGTCGTTAGGCTGTCTACTAACATATAAAGGATGGTTCGCGGTAGTCTGATGCTCACCAATTTTGAATGCTGTCCTCATTGAAGAATATCTTGGCTCTCTATTTTATCGCCACTGTCACGCGTGCTACACTGCCTGCGTGTCCGAACACCGTCAATGCTGACTATGACTTCATCGTCGTTGGCGCTGGTGCTGGAGGTGGACCTCTTGCAGCCCGACTTGCAGAGGCCGGCTACTCAGGTAGGTCTCTTATTTTTTAATGTTTTTAATGTATTTAATATTTATATCTCTACCTTCCTTTTCTGACACTCACTAACTTTACCTGACACATCAGTTCTCCTTGTGGATGCTGGCCATGACACAGTTAATGACAATACAACTATTCCTGCGTACTTTCTTCGATCACTTGAAGGTATTTAGGCTAGGCTAACATGGATCTGTGGCATTAATCACCTCAACTCGTCCTTTCTCTAGATCCACAAATTTCTCTCAATTATACCTATCAAGAATATCCTGCTGGTTTTTCCACCACGATAAATAACCAATGGTGGGCTTCTGTGGACTTTCGTCTGTGCGAAATGTTGAAACTCTGATATATCAGGTATCCCAGGGCTCGTGGACTAGGAGGCTCAACAGTGAATGATTTTTACGATCTCAATCTTGATTGACTGTACGCTGAACCAACACAACTCTGCTTTAAAGATCCATAATGCTATGATCAACATCATTTCTGGTACTCGGCAAGATTTCGATGGGCTGGCGACCACATTTAATGACCCGACTTGGTCGAGAAAGAATATGCAAGCTTACTTCCGCCGCATTGAGAAAAACCTCTATCTACAACCCGAATTTCTGTTTTCAGACCATGGTTTCGACGGGTGGCTGAAGACCAGCCTTCTTCCACTAGATGTTTTCACTGCAAATCCCTTCTTCTTTGGTCGAGTCATTCTTAGTGTCCTGAACGCCTCTTTAATGATTTCCTTCTTTAGATTTGCAGATTGCAGCGCTTGCCGCGTCTCAATGGGACCCATTGGTGGCTGGGCTTCCTATTCCGGACTTCAACAGCTTATCAGCCGACTCGGCGTCCGGCGTCGGTAGTACTAGTTTCACTATTGATGATCAGCATTTGCGATCCTCTGTACGAGACAGGATAGCAGCTGTTAGGGAATCCCAAATTGGGCTTCACCTGGCCTTGGACACCCTTGCCACAAAGATTCTTTTATGTAATTCTAGCTCGACTGTAACAGCATACGGCGTGCAATTGGCGCCTGGGGCTGCTCTGCCTGTCGCTAACAATTTCGACGGGAAGGTTACTCTCAATGTTCAAAACGTCACGGCGAGACATGAAGTCATTATCAGTGCTGGTGTCTTCCAGAGCCCCCAGCTTGTAAGTGAAATATTCTATTCAAGGTCATTCATCGTTGCGCCTGTCGTTGATCAGCAAGTGAACCTCAGCTCATGCTTTCCGGGATTGGCGACAAGGCTCAGCTTTTGAAATTCGGGATTGAACCTGTAGTGCACCTGCCGGGCGTCGGTTCCAATTTACAAGGTGATTGATCCATCATACTGGCCCTGAATCTCTCAATCTTAGGTAAATCCTTGAGATCACGACGAAGTTACAGTCAATTGGCTCTTGAAGGACAACTATGCCATGTTCAAGGATTGCAAATGGTTTTCAAATCGCACCGAAGACCCTTGTCTTGATTATTGGTTTAACCATAAACATGAGAATGCTTATGCCTTCGCCGGGATCATGAACTCTGTTATATCGAAGTCGTCTTCGAACCTCCGTGCACCCGATATTCTTACACATTGGGATCCTGTTTTTTTCCGCGGTTTCTTCCGAGGTATTTCTGGACGATCCATTTTCGATTGGAAGCATCTAATCTTACTTTTAATAGGAGTACCGCAGGAAGTGGCCGACATTCACAACGGCCTGACAGCGTCTATCCTCTTAAGACGTTCTTCTTCAAAGGGTACCGTAGAATTAACAGGCTCTCACCCGCAAGACCTTTTGAACATTCAGAAATTACACTTTCAGGCGGCTGGTGGACCTGCGGATGTTGCTGCAATCCGGGAGGGTATCAAACGTGCAAGGAAGCTTGTGGCACTGCCTCCAATCAGCCTTTTTGTGAAGGAAGAGATCGCTCCCGGACCTAATGTAAAGACGGACGATGAGATCGACAACTATGTGTATAAACGTGTCTTCGGTATGTGTCCCTTTCCTCCTGCCGGCCTTTTCTGACCCTAGTCCCGGTGCACTGCAGGTCATCATGCGTGCTGTACCAGTGCAATTGGGCCAGATGACGGTGGGCAACTAAGAAGATACCAATCGAATATCCTAGACTGATACAAGTAATGCTTCAGATCCTAACGCAGTTCTTGATGGTAATTTCAAAGTGAGAGGGGTGAACAACCTGAGGGTTGTCGACCTCAGCTCTTGGCCCAATGTTCCCGGATTTTTTGTGACCACCCCGACCTATATGGCAAGTAGTTTGAGGCTGAAAAGTTCATATGTGATTTATCGAAGCCTTTTTCAGATCTCCGAAAAGGCGGCAGATGTCATCCTCGCAGCAGCACGCAATTAGTAGTAATGGCGAAACTTGGTTATATAATTGATTCTAGTTATCTTTGCAGTTGTGATTCTGTTATGATGAATGAGATTGTGTCGTATATCAAGAAGCACGCACGTTTTTCAGAGTCACAGAGTCAAATTCGTAATGCAGGCGCGAGGCGGAGGCGAGAGATTTGTTCGACCACTTTCTCTCTCCTTCACCTATCAGTTGATACAGGAATGAGCTTGCAGCTAATACGACGAACCGGTACGATACAAATGTGTGATTGCGAGTGTCTTGAGTGCGATGATGAGGTGGGAGTTTATTAGCGACGTACTTCGTCGTGAAAACGGTTCCTTGATCGTTAGTTGTGCCTTACAGGATGTCTTGATTTCTACGTGTCTCTACCTGAGCGAGTCCTGCGGACATGAAAATTGGCTTGCAAGAGAGTCAACTGACTCGGAAAGATCTCATGTAACTAGACATTGACGGTACAAAGATTCATGAGAATTGTCTGTCAACCACGGTAGATTATGCTCATACATCCTTCTCGCTTGCCTCTAGTAAGGGTCTTCTCAAGTTCTGGTTCTAGCTTCTCTGAATGTGGCGGAAGGACTCAAGAAGTTAATACATTATGTAAGTATCATGATGGTTTCATGTGGCCCTGGTTCAAGTTGTTCGTGACCATGATGACCACGCAGGTCAGCATCAATCCTGTTGTCAACGTTTTCAGTTCGCTCTCCTGTCGATGTCCTGTCAATGCCATCGATTGGTGCAGTTCGATGGTATAAATCCACGCTCATGACAGTAACTTGACAGCCTACAGCTTCTGCATGCCACGAAAATCCCTATCCTCTTGGAAATGGTGATTATGACAGTGCTAACACCGGAGACAGCCGGTCATCTTGGTATTGGGTGCTTCTCCTATACTGCTACTGTCTGAGCTACTTTTCGAGGTTCAATGAGATAAATGTCTGGATTTGATGCCCATCTAGGCGGTGTAAATGATACCTTACTTTTGACTTGAACCTTTCAAAAAACCTTTCAACTAAACATCACATGAGCTAATGATTTATCGTCGAATTCTTACTGCTTGTGGTTTCGCACACCATCATCTCTATTGACAACAATCACAAGACAGAAGAAATCGAATCTCTTTAGAGGCAGTGTTCGAACCTATATGCGGATTTTTGCACCTGCACCACCTTCTCACGGAACTACCTTCTCAAGAATCGAATTTGGATGTATCGCATCTCTCAAACAGAGACAGCTGCCTATAAATTTCAGCCAGGGCTGACCCTTACTACTCATTCGCCTTCTTTCAGCCTTTTGTTCTCATTCAGACCTGGTGTCTTTGCTGAGCTTTCTTCTTTACTATCTTATCCTTCACGCTGAGACGACACTGAACCCAAGATGCAATTCGCTACAACTTTTCTTGCTCTGGCCTTCATCCTTGTCCAGTTTGGTGCTCAGGCGTGTAAGTGCATGTTCTGTCTCCTTTTCGCACACATCCCGGTCGTACTCACCACCGTATAGCTCCCGTCATCTCACGAGACGTTGTGGAGCGGCCAATTTGTATGTCTCCTGGTCGTTTCCGTCCGAGTCTGTTTTTGCTTAAATACCATCTATTAGCGAGTGAGAAGCGTCAGCTTCTTAAGGCCATTGGTAGCATCGGGTGCAATACTGCCCGCCTCCAGACTGTCACGAACCTCGGAGTAGCTTCCCTTGCCGTTCAAAAGCTCTCCAGTACCGCTACTTCGTAAGATCATATTCCATAAAACAATACTAGTGTTTGATCTTGAATTCTCCTTAGTGATGCCGCTGCTTCCAGTGCTGCATCGACCGCGGCCGGTGGTCTCAACCAGGCGAAGTCTGCGATTGCTGTAATTGCTGGACAAATCCTCACCGGCCAGGTGCCTTCTGCTGAGGCTCGTAATCAGACCCTTGATGGTTTGACGACCGCGAAGAACGCTCTCGCCGGAATCACTTCGTTCGTCCTCTTCGACTATGATTTGACTGTCTGCTCATATGCTTCTACTGATAGGAGTGATTCTGCTGTGACGAGCGCGGTTTCAGAAGCAGCTGCCAAGGTCGACGACACTATTTCTGCTGGTGGTCAAGTCGTTGCTCAATGCTAAACGAGGATTTCATGTAGATAGTAAAGATCATTAACATTCATTTCATGTGAAAGGACATTTGGTTTTGTCAGATAGGGAGGCAGTGTGTTTAAGTTGATCGACACTCAAGAAAGTTAAACGTCATGGCACAGATTATTTCTTCTATTTCAATTCCACCACGGGGAAAAGTCTTGTCTCATACAGGAATCATACACAAGAGACAGTGCAGTAAAGTGCTATTATTATGAAAAGAAAGGTGCCTTTTGTCAAGGAGTGCGATCATAGTTCGAGGTTTATTTGGAAGAGTGGATATATGAACCCCACTGCCGACACCGAGCACACGAGTGAATTCCTATGACGTCTTACTTTCCATCGCTCGCTCCACCAGTTCGCCCACCCACTGTTCAAACTTTTCCTGATCCAAGGTTCCCAGTCCGTCGAAGAACGCATTATATCCCTTGGAACCCTGCGTCTTTCCTTTTGCGAGCAAAGACTTGCCTCCACTTGTGGACCGTACGTAGTGCAGAAGAAGGGAGTATGCAGGTGGCTTTGATTTCTGTACGGGTACCGTGGTGGAGGAAATGGTTATCCGCTCTGTGATAATCTAGAATTAAAGCCAAGTTTAGAGTTCAATCCATCTTACAAAAACCACCAAGGCTAAACGTACTCTTTTGGAGAAAGATTTGCGCCTTCCGACGAAGACAATGTTGCCCTCAACGAAGTACGCGTACAGTGACTGAATGGCACTGAGCGCCATGTAACTATTGAAATAGGTCAGGTTGATCTTTCGAGCCAAGTTAAGAAGTAAGACCGCACGTCAACAATCCAATCCACACCAAAGGCTTAGACTCCTCAAACTCGACTTTATATCCATACAAAGCTGTACCAGCAGCGACAAATACACTCAGCCAACCCAATGCTAACCGCACGTCTGTGTGAAGGTAACTTTGCTTGAACAAATCTGGCCGACCAAGGTACTGCGCAACAGATTCAGTTTCTAATCCAGACAGTGCTCGTCTAGTGACTCACGCGTTTCAGAGCATCATCCAGAGCATGCTTCATCTCTGTAAGGTTCGCATTGTTGACCTTGACCGTCTCGCGATCCACCGCAGGCATTGGAATGCTGAGCGGCCCTACTGGTCGTTCTGGAGAGGACGCGACAGAGGAGCAACCTTCGAGACGACTGGGGCTGGGTGTTCGCGGGTCACGACCGCTGTTTGCAGACTTCCTTGAAGGGGCCATGTGAAGTATCAGGTGTAGCTTTCTAAAGGTGGCCAAGGGAGTACATAAACTTGGTGAGAAAGTGAACGACGTGTCCGTCTCGTGCCCACAATTGCCTTTTTTGGAATGCTCTTTATTTGTATGCCATCTAATTTTTGGGTTAGCTCGTATTGTTATTACACGGATACGGATCGAAGGTGAACGTTCTTTTAATAAGTACATGTCTCTTTGATGCAGCCTTCATTCTGTTAACAACCTTGATATCGAGACAATTGGCATAATCACTATTCAAGAAAGTAAGTTTCGCGCTGTCGTCTTTTATGTAAATTTCTCTTATTAATGTCTGGTTGAACACACACATATAAGCTCCAATCTTCTCTGCGACTTACGAGACGGAGGTTATAATCATGAGAAGTTACTTGAACGTCGGATATCATGCCTCAGTCCTCGGGAAAGTCATTCAATATCTATCTCCTTAAGTGCAAACATTGTTAGCTTGTATGCTCTTCCCTACGACAATTCAAGCAATCACCGTGACACCTACGGCGACACCGCTCTCCTCTAAGCTTACGACGGCATACACACGTGACACGTAACAAGAGAGACGAATACTGTACCTCATGCTCAAAGTTCCCGGCTCGCGGACTTGGTCGGCCAAGGCAGAAAGCATGCCAAATGCCAAAAATGAACCAACATTCAACTCGAAGACTTAGCAAGTCCGAGAGTTTCAATGGATTCTCATAACGAATAGAGTTTTGCTTCGATGACCAAGTCCCAATTAATGATAATGGGAATAAGACCTATACGATACATCATGGAAGCAGAACAGACCCACGGTGCCAACCCTCAGTCAATGAGGTATTTCCGCTTGAAGAAGGCACGAAGGTGAAAGATTTGCCATACACCCAAACCTGCAAGTGAGAAAAGTGAGAACCAGGCGAAGTTTTGTACGCGGATATTTGTGGAAACTGTAGATGGAACCGTGTTTAGGAGCGAAGTTTAAATACGGAGAAGGACGCACGGTTGGTACTCGAGAATCTCGCTTCTCGGCTTTTAAGGTATTCCAGCTCATCAACAATCTCTTTCACGATACCTTCCAACTTCCGCATTTCCGTCTCGAGCCCGGAAAGTGATTCTTGGTTGGCGATGGCACTAGCACAATGACATAAGAGTCAGAATGTCGCGCGACGAAGGAGGCAGGCGTACTTGTAGTCAACAGCGTCTGCGCCAATATCCACATCCAGCTCAATCACACGTGAGAGCTTCTGAGCTACATCATACGACACGTCTAGACAAGAATGAACACAAGAATTACGTGGCGTTAATTCAAGATCGCACCACCCTCGATAGTGTTCTTGAAACACACTCCAACCTCTCCCTCGTTATGCGTAGTGACAGCCAGCCTAGATTCGCTCTTGATCCCCTTCTTGCTGAGGTACACGTTCCTATTCGAGCTTGAATCCACAATTTCAACATCCACACGTTGGTTGTCTCCCGGTCCCACGTTTGCTGTCACAATGACGAGCGTGTTCGCATGTGCCGCATTCCAGATGCATTTTGGTGGCGGATATCGTTGCGCTTGGAGAAGAAATTTGATTGCGTAGGTGGGGAGTGCAGAGAAGAGTAGTATTGAGAGGAGGGAAATGGGTATTGATGAAAACTTCATATTAAGACCGTGGTGAGGAGAGATAGGATTCTATAGGCGATGAAACTATATGGAGCCAGCAGATATACTCTGCGTTAAGAAATCTAGAGGCGCCAGTCGCGTCTAGCAGTGAATTCGTCTGAAATCCTTGCTTGTCTCGTCCTGAAACGTGGGTGTCTGTTTTCGAAGCTGTCGGCTTGCGATTCAAACAAAAACTGCTCAATCTTATCTTATCTGAACTTGGATTTTCTTCGAGTTCGTACTCGATCGTTGTACTCTATCGTGAACATACTTTCCAACCAGTTTGTTGACTCCGATATACCGTACTTTCACTCTTTCTTTGACGTTAACAATGAACTTCGGAGCAATGGTCCGGATGTAATTCTGGATTCCACGGTCACTAGCAACACGTTACACGGCCCGGAAATTTCTATCAAGGGAACGACCGAGGCATAAGAATTGCATCTACTTGACTTGCGACCTTGATGGCACCCATTGCGAAAATTGAGGTATGTACTATTGACCAGACCTTTAAGCACGTATGTCCAGAGATTGCAGGTATTTCGAGTTCCCCCACGATGGGTCTTTGTACGTGTTGAAACCTCTGAGGGTATTATTGGGTGGGGTGAAGGAACATTAGAGGGACACACTGAAGCTATCGAAGGCGCTTTCAAGGACCTCGTCGAGCGCTTTGTCGGTGCCGATGCCGATAATATCCAGGACATATGGCAAACTGCTTATCGTGGTCGGTTTTATCGTGGTGGCCCCGTTCTCATGGTGATTATCTCGTTAAACACCCCAAAAACTTATTGAAAGGTTGATAGAGCGCGTTGTCGGGGCTGGACATTGCACTCTGGGATATCAAAGGCAAGAAACTTGGTGTTCCCGTTTGGCAGCTCCTTGGTGGAAAAGTCCGCGACCGCGTCAAAGTATACGGTTGGATTGGAGGAGACAAACCAGATGATACATACAACGCTGCCCTCAACCGCAAAAATCAAGGCTTCACAGCGGTAAAGATGAACGCTACTTGTATGTTCTACGTCCTATTATTCCGTTTTTGAGAGAATATTGACGGAGGTCAACCAGCTGCGGTTGCATGGATTGACGACCCTTCAATCTTGGACGATACTGTCGCCCGTGTCAAGGGTGTGCGGTCGTTAGGGATTGATGTGGGTGTTGATTTCCATGGAAGACTGCACAAAGGAATGGCAAAACAGCTTGCTAGGCTCCTTGAGCCTCACAAGCCGTTGTTCATCGAAGGCCAGAAACTTTCAGCTGTCCCGTCGCTGTGTGCTTGTACTGACTCCATTCACAGAACCATTATTGCCAACTCAGCCCGAAGGAATTGCGGATCTCGCAAGGGCAGTTTCAACACCTATCGCTCTCGGGGAGCGCTTGTACACACGCTCTGATTTTCGGCAGTATCTCGAGAAACGCGCCATTGACATCGCGCAGCCTGATGTGAGTGAATGCGAGGCTTGGACAATGTGCAAAGAATCTCTGATCAGCGATTCGACAATCAAAAGGTATCTCATTGTGGTGGCATCAGCGAGCTCCATCGCATTGCAGCGTTGACCGAGATGTATGACGTAGCGCTCGCCCCGCACTGTCCACTCGGCCCAATCGCTCTTGCAGCATGTATGCAGATAGCAATATCTGCACCTAATTGTGAGCATCGATGCGTCATTTTCAGGAGTATGAAACTGATTCACAGCAACACTAGTTGTTATCCAAGAAATGAGCCTTAATGTAGGTGTTTCACCCGCCATCTTTCGCGACTACATTATCAAGATGTTCAATGGTAGATACACTACAACGTCAGCCCTGACCCGACGTATAGCAGTGATTTAGATTCCTATCTGGCCAATCCCGACGTCTTTAAGGTCATTGGTGGGCATGTTGCGGCTTTGAATGGTTCGCTGCATCAGAACTTGCCCATTGCTATAACTGACTTGAGCAACAGGGCCAGGCATTGGAATTGACATTAATGAAGTACTAGTTCGCGAGATGTCTGCCAAATATGTCAAAAATCATCGAGCATGGCGAAATCCGGTGTGGCGTGGCGAAGACGAGAGCTTGAGGGAGTGGTGATTGAAGCTCCAAATACATCATTATAGTTTTGGGAAATGTCATCTATCGGGGATGTAGTATATTCAGCCCCATGAGTAGCAGTCATGGAGCCCGTGCGCCTTCTTGATAAGCCCTGATGTGGGTGGTAAATCATTCCCACGGACCTTTGGAGCGAAACTTGCTCGCGTTCGTCGTTGTTCATTGAAGTTTGATTTTTCCCTTTACTCTTAAGGCATGGCGGACACTGGTGAGTTACAAAACGCTATAGCAAAGTCCTTTGCACATTTTAACGAGCTTTTTTCGCCATGCAGGCTTCTTCAAAGGCACTTCAGCTGACCAGGACAGACGGTTTTCTGACAAGGAGCTCAAGCTTCTCAAATCTATGAAGTTCCCTCCAGAGTTCGAGAAAAAAGTAATGCTAGGTTTTGCTTGACCCACACCTGGATACTGACTGCTTGTTACAACACAAGGTCGACATGCGAAAAGTCAACATTGCCGTCATTCGCCCCTGGATTGCGAAAAAAATTGTCGAGCTCGTCGGGTTCGAAGACGAAGTGGTCGTAGAGTACGCCATGGGGCTTTTAGAAGACGAGTCGCAACCGGTATGTATACCTTCCTTCCTCGTGACACACCGTTTTGAACTCTCAACTTGGATTTTGTACCATAGACTCCGGACCCCAAAAAGATGCAAATTAACCTCACAGGCTTCCTGACCAAAGACACACCTGCGTTCATGGCGGCTCTTTGGAAGCTTCTGCTTGAAGCCCAGGATGACGTGGCTGGCGTGCCGCGCACTTTCGTAGAGGAGAAGAAGGCGGAGATGCGCCGTAATCGGGAGAACGGTATCCGTGCTATTGACGAGAGTGATCGTCGACACAGGCTCGATGAGATTCGAGATGGTGAGCGAGGTGGGCGCGGAGGCTTCAGAGGCCGAGGAAGGGGGCGAGGCAGAGGTCGTGGAGGGTTCGATGATGATCGGGGAGGAGGGAGGCCGCGAGACAGCGGTTGGGGTGTACGAGGCGGTGCTCCTGGTGGTGTAAGGACCGAAGCATTTTATTTTGTTGAGTCAATCAAACTGATTGATTTTGTAGGGGCCTCCAAGGCGCCGCTCACGCACTCCTCCCCGTCGTCGTTCCCGCTCAATTGAGAGCTCACGGTCGCCCGGTCTGCGCCATCGGTACCGCTCCCCACCACCTCATTCTCGTCGCCTTTCCCCTTCCCGTGACAGGGACAGGGACAGGGACATTCACAGCTCTCGCTCTCCGCCTCCACAAAGGCGTAGATCACCCATCTCCCGCACGCCCTCGCGATCCCCGCCTCCTCCGTCTCGCCGCCGTCCACGCTCTCCGTCGTACAGTCCTCCACCCCGTGAACGTGACCGCGACCGCGTTAAGAGGCGCTACAAACGTGATAGCAACAGCCCCCCAGCCCGGCGAAGGCGACTATCACCCAGCGTTCGATCGCCGAGTCCCCGATCCTTCAGCCGATCGCGCTCGCGCTCGCGTTCTCCACCACCCCGCCGTAGGCGGAGTGTCAGTCGTACGAGAAGGCGTACCGTCAGTCCACCGCGCCGTCGACGTCGGAGCCCGTCGAGCGGTAGGTCATCGTCACCACCTCCGCCGAGGAGGAGGAGCCCGCCTCCTGTTGATAGGAGAAGACAGGGACGTGGACGGAGTGAGAGTGGGAGTAGGACGAGGAGCAGGACGAGGAGCAGTCTTAGTCGTTCCCCTCCCCCTCGTGAGAGGCCCAGCCTGAAAGACAGGATGGATGTGGATCGCGATGAAGGAGGGAGTGGCTTCAGGCAAGGAGAACTGAAGATTAAGGGTCAGGCTGAACGCAAGAGCAAATGGGAACAAGAGCAGCGCGAGGTTTGATTGCTTTCGTGGATTATTGATTTGCGCTCATTATGCCGTTTTCATCCAGGATGGAAGTCGTGTTGAGTTAGAGAAAAGGGAAAACGAGCTGAAGGAAAAGGCATTGAGGAACAAGGTAGTGAAATCGCGCAAGGGCAGCAACTAAGTTTCGCTACGACAGATTGCGACGGCCAAGTGATGTGTCTTTTTGGCTTCGGCCTTTTTCCTTCCATATTCGCCGCTTAGAAGTTTTTATCGCAGATTGCGGTTGTGTCTTTGCTTGATCAAATCATAAGGCCCCTCTATTGTTTCCCATGATACTCCATCGTTGGTTACTGACTGTATTTATGTGCATCCAATGTTGATCAGGTACTCGGGTTGATACCCTGGCAGGAGGGACTCTTACCACCGTTAGATTGATTCTTACCAGCCGAGACCTCTGTTTACGCAACCTGAGGCACACCAACTGAGTCCCACCATGTGTAAGTACCTTGAAACTGCTAAATTGTCTGGGTGTGATTGGTCATGGAGTTGCCCGTTGGTGGCGCCCACTTGTCATGGAGTTGTCTATTAGTGGCGCCCACTTGGTGCCAGATGTGCACTTTTCTACTTCCAGTGACATCTCTCCGATTTTTATAGGCATATTAGTGAGACAGGCCGTACGAGGTATTTATATAGCTTTTTCTCTTTCATAAATGGGTACGGTAGCGGAGCGGAGCACTGGTTGGTTGGTGGGGGGCATAAGTGATTCAGCCAAATTTAATGATCGATCGGATAGGGGCGGGTCAACGATGACATACATTCAAACCACGCGCCACTACAATCCCGGTACACATAAGGACACAACGTTCTCCTCTCAGACGCTCAAGCCTCTTCCCTTCCTGCCTACAGTCCCACCTCAAAAGCCGGCGCTTTAGACGCCCATAATGTCCAGCACGACCTCGACGACGTCCGCATTGACGCAGTTCCCCTCCGTCGGCACCTCCGGCAACAGCGGGAACGGCACTAGCCGAAGCGCAAGCTACTTCTTTGGCTTTCTCGTAACGTTTGCTGTACTTCTTCTTCTGTTTGTCGTGGCAGGATTTGTTTCGCGCCACCGGATGCAGGTGCGTCGGCGTGCTGCGACGCAGGGAACAGGGATAGGGGCAGGGGATCCATGGGTGTACGGGTATCATCACAGATTGTACGAGGAGGCGAAAAAAGTGAGGCCTGTGTGGATGGAGCGGTGGTATGAGGATCCAGACACGAGTGGGGACGGTGGTGGTCGTAGTGGAAGCTGGCAGAACATCATGGTACGTATGTTAATGCTGAGAAGTGTGACGCTCAGGGATAGCATGTGTCTCCGTGTCTAATGAGACTTCTAGCCTCTTTCGGTGACTCTCACGCGTCCTGAATGTGGACTGAAGCCAGCTGAAGGAACCGGAGAAGAGAATAAATCACGAAGAAGTTCTTCATCGACAGTATCATCCTGGCTTCCTAGTTTGAACACCACAAAAGAAACAGATGCAGTCCAGGTCGTGGATACTCCATCATCACATTTACCGACGCAGGATGCGTTACACGACCCGGAAGCTGGGGTGGATGTTGTCGTTTTGATTGCCATGCCGCGTAGCCCGGACACACGGGGATACGAGTTTGGGGTCGCAAATGTACCCATTGTTGGTCAAAGAGTAAATGCAAGTATTATTAGTACATAGTGTATCGAACAATGTAGCATAGTGTTGTAATGTGGGCCCCACTAATGAATTCTCCGGTCCAGTCATCCGATGCGCCATCAACAAACGTCGAAGTATACTTCCATCATCGAGTCCGTGGGCTTCGGAGACGCCCAATACATGTCGTCGATGGCAAGGGAAGTAGAGTGGAACCATAAGTAGATTGTGAAGGAACGCTTGCGATATCCTTGTCAATGAATACCGAAGATCTTGTGTTCGGAGCCCATCGATCCAAGGTACCACCGTAGGAGCGACTTACCAAACAACTAGATAGACTCAGAGTCATAAAGTCATGGCATTTTGAATCGACCAGGAGCATAGACCACACTGTCGCAGCATAGTCGTTGGTGAATCGCGCAAAATTTTCGGCCTCTCACGGCCGAGTATGAGAAGTCCATATGTACATCACAAAGATACAGGCACCACTGCTTGCGTCAACTCCATACTTATGTACTTAGAATTCATCGGACACTGGAATTTTGATCTTTTATATATTGGCCCTCGGCCGACAAGCACTAAATCCAATGACGGCAGGAGTCTGAATCACGCACCAGTTCGTGCAATCTACAGAGACATTGACTCGTTACGTCGCGATACACCCCAGATTTGACTACAATTGCAAGTATGGTCTATGTATGTAAGTCACAAACTTCGTTCTCCTGAGTTGATGCAAAATTGACGTCGGACCTTCGGCTAGCTTCGGCTATATCTACGGCATGTGGCGTTTTTTATTCTAATTGATTGAGTTCAAAGCAAGTACGGGTTCCGGTTGTCTGTGCATTCTGTGAATACTTTCTGTCAACCCTTTTCGTCCTGGCAAGAGGTCAATTCTTTAGTCTCAGACATGCCTCATTAACCGGACAGGACTCAAGAGTGTTTCTCTGTTTTACAAGCCAACGCCTTGAAGAAGCGCGGTTGGTCGCGGATCTTCGAATCACCCACACCACATGGTCCCCCGGACTATGTACTTATGTACAAGGCTGCACGATCGATAAAAGGGGTCAAAAGCCGCGATTTAACTTTACGACTCCCAGAGCCCTTTCGCTTACACCTCACGCCTCACGGTAACGGTACACGCCCAAAGCGGGTCCAACGATGTCTGTAGAGATCACGCCTATCCATCGCCAGGCGAGCTCCTCGACGAATGAAAAGTGCGTCGTTGAGGAACGGGTGAAGGAAGCCACCTTCTTCGAGGAAACAGATGTGTTAGTATCCACTTTAGCATTTCTGTCGTGGCTTTTATCAATGCCATTCCCAGTTCGCGCCCGTTCCCTGTCGATCCCGATGAGATGGAAGAAACTCACCAGCTCACGGTCAGGTGTGTCCAGTCCATATCTACGCTCCCAATTTCCCCGTTGACTGGACTATAGGGCCGTATTTGTTGGATGTGTGCTAGGCGCTATTGGTGAGTTTGTTTGCACGTTGTTCTCTTGTTCAATCCTTGACCTTTTAATCGTACAGTCGGCGCTTCCAACATTTACCTTGGTTTGAAGACCGGATTCACCTTTGGTCCCCAACTGTTTGGAGCCATTTTTGGTTTTGCTATCCTCAAACCTCTGTCAAGGATCGTTCCTGAGTCAGGTCTCTTGGGTAAGTTTATGGGAGGACCTTTCGGCCCGAAGGAGAATTGTACTGTGCAAAGGTCAGTTGGTCCAACAAACAATAATTATTCACCATTCCTTATTCTTCCTTCTACATAGTGCTGCGACAGGTTTGTTTTCCTCGGCTTGCTTAAACAGACGATTAGATCTTCTTCCGTTACAGCATCTGGTGGTCTAGGGATTCTGTTCGTCAGCGCTATCCCCGCAATGTATCGACTCGGCCTTCTATCCGAGTTTCCCCAACAGGACATCGGGAAATTAATCGCGCTTGCCGCCAGTGCTGGATTCTTCGGCGTATTCTTCGTTATTCCATTGCGTAGATACTACATAATCCACCAGAAGCTCACGTTCCCGACGCCTGCCGCCACAGTAAGTTTTTTATCCCATATCGATAACTTTCCAGGCTGTTGAAGAGTGTCACTGAACAATAGGCCTACACTATCCGTTCCTTGCACAGCAAAATTGGAGCTCTTGATGCTAAGAAGAAATCGCTCGCCCTTTTGTACACTTTTGTTACTACCTTTGTGTACAAGGTTATCACCAACTATGCTCCTGGTGTAGTAAGTTCATAATTCTTGCCCAGTAGTGAATTGTTTCTGACTAGCTCAGATCTTCGATTGGCACATTGGTTGGACATTGTATCGATTGGGGTTCACTAGTATCATCTCTCTTGAGAACTACGGTTGGATCATTGAATGTACGAGTATTTTTTTTGTTCGATCTCGTAACTTACATGTCTTTTTAGTCACTCCGGCTTTCTTCGGTGCTGGCATGTTGTCTGGAAACAATGCGTCATGGAGCTTCTGTAAGTACCGTCTGTCTCACAATGGTTGTTATCTCTGATTTCATACCCGTATCAAGTCCTTGGAAATGTTCTTGCATGGGGAATAAGTGCGTATCTCATTTTACGTACCTCGGTGTGCTGTTCATCTTTGGAACCTTAGTTGCGCCTTCTCTCGTGAAGAACGGCCTCGCTTTCGGTGTTGAGATCAGTGACGAATTTCCTCTGGTGTCTTATCAAGGCCTTTCGTTCAAGGATCCTTCGGTCTATTCCACTCACCCATCTCCCCGGTATTGGTTGCTCTGGCCCGGTGTCATGGTGATGTTGTTATACTCATTTTCCGACATCATCCTCACTGCACTTCCCCTTGCGACGTGTATGTCCCCATTTCCTACAATAGAAGGACAGTACATCAAGCTGACTTTCCTCACAGCCTTGTCGAAAGATACGCTGAACCCTGCCTCATGGTTCCGCCGCAAGGAACTCGATCCCGAAGATGAGGATCAGACGCCAATGGAGGATCGTATCCCTACGCTCTGGTGGACCGTTGGTCTCCTCCTCAGTACCATCATGTGCTGCGCCATCCTTGCGACCCTTTTCAACATGAACGTCGGCGAGGCTCTCCTGGCTCTCATATTGGGCTTCTTCTTTTCCTTCATCGGCGTTCAGTCCGCCGGACAAACCGACGTCAACCCTGTCACCACTGTCGCCAAAGCCTCCCAACTCATCTTTGGAGGAATAGGCAAGGGCGCGCACCTCGCCTTGAACCCTTCTCGGATGCTCAATCTTTCTGCGGGCGTTATTGCCGGTGGATCTGCTGCACAGGCCTGCGATATGACCGGCGATTTGAAGACTGGCTACCTTCTTCGTGCGAAGCCCAGGAATCAGTTCATTGCGCAACTTTGTGGTGCCGTTGTTGCCATTTTCCTCACCACTGGTTTGTTCATCCTGTTCACCAAGGCTACTCCCTGTATAATGTAAGTCGTCCCTTGGTCCCTGTGTGAGGAGTCGAATTAAATTTTTTCGCAAGGTACCTTCCCCCATCGGGTCAGTGCAAGTACAGCGCTCCCTCTGTCGCTGCATGGGCTGCCGTCGCCGTCGCGGTCTCATCGCCGAACCTACGTAAGAATTCGTCGACAATTGTATTTCCTATCCATCCTGACTCTGCATTTACCTAGCTATACCTCCTTCCTCAGGGTATACAGCCATTGGTCTTGGCATTGCCAGCGTGATCACCGTCGTAGCTAAGCACTACTGGATTCCCAAGAAGTACTACAGCTACATCCCCAATTGGAACGCCATAGGACTTGGCTTTGTCGTACCCCAAGTTTTCTACTCAATTGCCATGGTGTTCGGGTGCACCTTCAACGTCTTCTGGAAGAGGTCTAATCCTGCTAGCTTTGACATGTACATGTTTGCTGTCGCCGTGAGTACTGTCTTGCCGTGATTCTGTGTCACACTCAGAGGTATTCGTTCCATTAGGCTGGTCTTGTCGCTGGTGAAGGTCTTGGTGGTGTGTTCCAGGCTTTACTCGCTATCATCGGCGTTGATGGAAGCAGTAAGCATTTCCTTTCTGAACGCTCGTCCGCAAATCTCACATTCGCTCTTCCTTAGAATACGGAACTGCTATTGGTTGCCCCGGTTTTGAATTCTGTGGTTAACTAGGGCCCGCTATTGAATGTCTTCTCATGATACTTGCGATAATTGTGGCATGATTATTCCACGAAATTTCGTAGATACCCCGGCACTAATATTATTCTTATTACTTTTTGTTTCAATAAATGCAATATGCATGTAGGTACTACGAGGTAGAATTTAGTGATCTGTTGTTGAATCTGGTTTTATATAAAAATACCCACGATCAGTAAGCGCCATCAAAAAGTCCCGCAATTTAGCTCCACATCATTGACGATCCAATACTCTTTTCTTCACCCACTATAGCCCACTACATCGTGATGAAGATCACTGGTTCGGGCTCTAGGCTATCCCCTATCGCTATTGATGACTCTGAAGATGAAGTCCTGCAAGAACTCGTTGACGAAGCAGGTTTTGAGTCAAGCTGGTTATCCCCTATGGACGATCAGCGCGACAAGGTCCCACGGAGCGAAGTGTTGACCAACACAAGTAAAGGAACTCATCAAAAACCAAGCATTGAGGGTAACGAATGTCTTAGTGTCCTTCAGCTTTCTCAGACCTTTTATATATTGTTACAGGCAAGGCAATGCGAAAGAGGAAAAGAAGCATGAATGAGGCGCAGAGCGGATCAGCTACGACTACAAGTCAGCAGAAACTGGATACTGCAACACATACGCAGCCCGGGGCCTTGAGCAAGAAAGCAAAGAAGCGCCGAAGAAAGCTCGAACGTCTGTTACAGGAACGTAGCGGTCAGCCTCCACCCCCCGTGTGGTTGAATGGCATGCATCATCTCGCACATGAGTTGCCCAATACCCGCATAATGGGTGGAGTTGGTGTTAGACTGGACAACCCTCACGCTGTTTCCGGCCCCTATCCAACGTACAATGCAGCCGACTCCACTTCATATCAGTATAATAGCGAGATTCCTGTTGCTTCCTCGTCGTCTTCGTGGGTCGCTTCCATGGCTATGGCTGCTGAAACACCTATGTCCATGTTAGATGGGCGCAGAACTGAAGGCTGGGATTCGTATTCTTACTCTCTCAACCGGTCGGATCATTCTCAACCTCCGACAGCCAATGTACAACAGTTTTCGGAACCAATATCTGCACCAAAGCCTCCTCCTGCGCCACCTCCTGCTATTACGCCTTCCTCTGCTGCTCCAGCGGCCCCGCCTCCAACGCCAATAATCGGAATGAAGCCAGATCATGATCCTTCAAGCAAGCATGGCTTATTTGTGATTCCACCAAATGCTACAAAGGGAAATACAGATTTATTGTCAACCAAAGGAAATCCTTACATTCCCAATCCTGCTCGGACCCTCGTCATGGAACAGTTACCCAAATCACACCGGACCCAGGACTGGGCCAAGAACTGGAGCAAATCGGCTTGTGGTGCCTACCCAGTATACTCGTGTATAGATCATCACGGGGCAAAGGCATTGGTGGAATTTGCTACTGCTGAGTTGGCGCGAAAAGCTTGGAGCAGTCCCCGACTTGGTGCCGCCCTTACTGGATTGAAGACTCATCAGCTAAAAGGCCGGCCGCGAGAGGACCTTATCAAAGTTTGGTGGTATCGAGTCGATGGTATTGGAGCTAATGCCGGAGTAGGCGAGATTGAAGAGGGAGAGATCGAAGGCGATGTAGCCGAGAAGGAGATTGAGGTACCTGTGAAGGAGACTAAGAAAGAGAGGAAAGCCAGGCTTCTCCGTGAGCGGCAAGCGAGGAAAATTGCAGTCGCTGCGAAACCTTCTACTCCACTTCAACATACATCTCCAGTCAATGGTGATGCGACTGGGACGCAGGCACCGAACGAAGTGGCTGCAACTCAATCGCTTTCCTTGTCCCTAGATCCAGCTCAATACTCTCAAGAATCTAAGTCGGGATATCCTTACTACTCCATCACACCTCAACCTCTCCCTCGCCCGTTACCACATCCTCAACCTCTTTCCGCGCCCCATCCTCCACTTTCACGTGCTCCGTTGCCTCCTCAATCTGCGCTGGAGGCACAATGGCGTCCTAAGCATGAGTTACCGAAGAAGCCAACAAGGGAAACTATATTGACTGCTGCCGCCTCCACTATCATATCAACAAAGACGTCACCACCTATACAGCCTTCCCCGATCACTGTTCAACCTGTTCCACCGCCTTTAAGTCTGCCCGTTACCCCAACCTATGAAGACATGGATGTCGATGACGATATGGATCTAGAATCTCCCCGGACAGCCGGACCTATCACTTTCAATCTTACTCCGGCGGTTTCTTCACAAAATCAACCTGACGTCTTGGAAGACGTATCATCATCGGTGTCGCAGGTGGTTCGTGTGGCTGTCCCCAAGCTTTTGACACCTTCAGCCATATCTAAGACCGATGTGCCTTCAGCCATCTTGGATAGCTTTAATCACACATCTGTCCCGTTATCAGACCCTGAATCAATTGCGAATCGGCTTGCGCCACCATCTGTGGAAGCCGTCACATCCCAATCTTCTTCAGCTTCTGGAACACCACCACTCGAGCCACGAGCAATGAAGAATGTACCCAAAGGCCCAAGTTTCAAGATACGATCTTTGCTTGCGAGACAGAAGGAATTGGAGGAGAGAATATCGAAAAGCAAAATGGAGCTTGGAATCGCTACGACACCAGTATCACCTACTCCGAGCGTTGAGTCCCCATTGTCGACGACGGAGTCTTCGCTTCAGGAGGATGGGCAGGATAAGCAGGCGATGGAAGAGAGATTGAGGTTGTTGGTGCTTCGCAGTCAGAAGAACAGGTCGAGGAGCTTGGCGTCTAAAACTCCTACGAATGACGCCCAAGTACCTTCGCCTATTCCGACTGTTGCTTCTCCTACATCAGGCGAGGTGGCGACATCGACGGCGAGCACACCTCATGAAGTTCCTGACTCAGATTCTGCTATTCCTTCTGTAAAAACCTCGACGTTCTCGTTGGACGACCTTGCAGTATCTTTCATAACAGAGACAATCGAGACCTTCAAAGCCACGCCGAATCTGCCCATGCCAACCCATTCGGCAGCGCCAGCTCCAGCTCCTGGACTTACAACCACTGGGCAGAGTCAAAATATCAAGTTAACGGCAATGGCGAAACAAAAACTTGAGCTTGCAGCGCAGCAGAAACGGCTTGAGACACAGATCGCGGAAACCAAGGTCCTGATGATGAAATTTGAGAAAGCAAAGACGAAGCAAGAACGAGAAACAATCCTGACGGCTATGCGCGAACAAAGCCGGTGCGTGCCCCATCCCCTCCTCTCTTCCAATAGCGGTGTGGGATGCTGGGGTTGTTGTCCTTTCAATAAGAAAAGCTGAGTAATTTTTGCCGTTGTGCTGCGTGTGATTACAGGGCCAATTCGATTTCGAACGACGACGACGATCCCTCGACGCCTACTATCGCTTCTGCTGTTTCAAGAATGACGACAGCCCAGGTTATATCGGACCCGACGATGCAGCCGGGTGCCGACAATGCGGGCAATAATCCGCCGGGGTATACGACGGCGCATGCGGTCAAGAAGTGGCCCGGGTCACATGAACATGACGCTGGAGTCCTTATTGTCAGTGATGACGAGGACGAGGAGAGCGAATATGGTCATTAGCGAATTACTCGGGCCCTTTCCGGTTTGCTTGTTTTTGCAAGCGGACTGCATTCGCCGCGCCCGGTATGATAGGTACGTTTTGGTACGTCTGCTTTCATCATGGCGTTGCTAGGTCCATCTCCTTTGCATCACATTGAATGTTGCATGTTTTGGGTTGGGTTGACCCTGAGAAAGGTGACGAAGGGGAGGGCGCATATATGTAGCTATTCTGGTTCTGATGGGGCCTTGAGTGGTTCATGATACCCGAAAGTCTTTTGTGTATTTTCTCGTATTCTGAATTCTGTGATTTCTCTGAAACGTGTGCAGGGGGTCGGCCATATGCGGCGCCTTCCTCTAAGGGAACAAGGTGAGTCAATCATTGACTACTTGCTGTTTTTTGTTGATGATTTGAGAATAGATATGTGCTTTAAATCTCACGCTTCAAGCTTCAGCTTCAAATAACGACATACTACTACTCTGAGTAGTGTACGGGTGTACGGAAGCTGTGTAGTGATCCAGATGGGTCTTGGTTGAGCTGGGGCTACTCAATTCCCGCGCAGCGAGATCCTTGGATTTGGCATGCGCTTTAGGTGATGGGCTACCTTGACCGTGTCTGAGACGATCAACACGGTCGAGTGAATGGTAAGTAGTGGGTGGGCGACTAAGACTGCCCACGGCAGTTGACGATCGCAGACTCTCTGCGTTCACAGTCTGTTGTACTTCTGCCTTGTTACAAATCATAATTTGAATCCTTCAAAATCTTGAAATGATTGTGGTGTGGAATTTCTCGAAGAAAACATCGTGTAGTGAACGACCTCTCGGGCACCCTCAGTAGAACAAGGAATTTTGGTTGCCTTTGTTGGTCTCACTCAATTGTGTGGGCCAAGTATCGGATCAGAGCCCAAGAGGCAGTGTCCGGCTGACCAATCCGCTCGCGTGGTGGCCACAGCTTACAAAACAAGTGGCCAAACAAAAGGCCTTCCTGCTTTGCCCCTCACTACCACCAGTTTCTGGATCCTCTCGCCCTCTAGACTTCGTAAGTCCCCATTCCTCATCAAGAACTATCTCCATCGTTGACTTGTTGCCCAATCTCTCTAATCGCCCTTCAATCGCTTTTTGCCGCTCGCAATCTCCTCGACTATCGCCCTGATCGTGTGCGATTGCTTCACTTCCCCATAGCTCCTCTATTCAAGTACATAGTTGCCAATGGCTCTCAAACGCATCAACAAGGTTTGTCATCATGCCATCTCTAAGTAGTCTGCTTGGTCGTGGATGCTTCTTTTTCTGTGGCAAATCAGGGGTTGACAGTACGCTCTTAGGAATTGATTGATCTTGGCCGCGATCCACCCTCATCATGCAGCGCTGGACCAACTGGGGACAACATGTTCCAGTGGCAAGCTACAATCATGGGTCCAGTATGTATATTTTGTGTCTTATCTAAACCGCCTTTAACGCATCTGCCGTCCCAGGGTGATTCACCATATGCAGGCGGTGTTTTCTTCCTATCCATCAGTTTCCCGACGGACTACCCCTTCAAGCCGCCTAAGGTCAGCTTTACGACCAAGATCTATCACCCCAACATCAACGCCAATGGATCCATTTGCCTGGATATTCTGAGGGATCAATGGTCGCCCGCATTGACTATTTCCAAGGGTACGCTGTGTCCCTTGCTTCTGGTTGTGACTGTTTTTCAGACACTTGACTTCAGTTCTGTTGTCGATCTGCTCAATGCTGACGGACCCGAATCCCGATGACCCCCTGGTGCCGGATATTGCGCATCTCTATAAGACTGATCGGACTCGGTACGAAGCCACCGCGCGGGAGTGGACAAGGAAGTGAGTGACCTCATTTCTAAAACGAACCTGCGTTTTCACACGTATTTTCAGATATGCCATGTAGTACATACTGAAATCACCACCGATCGACCGTTTCAGTCTGTGAAACAGAGACTGTTGGTGGCTTTGCCTGAATCCTGTAATACGTATCATACTCTCTTGTTGCACCCTGTAACCACGCATTCTTGAGTCGTCGTCCAATATCAGCATATTTTAACTCTTCCATCACATCGAAATAATTAATTTTATATTCAATGGTAAGTAGGTGATCACGACTTGCTGGCCGAAGATGTCGCAAGAGTCAACAAGCTACATAGCGTTAGAACCCTGGGAGGAACATCTGAACAACTTTATCGGAATGAATGGGGACACATACTGGAGGTAGTATACCTAGTACACGAACTGATGATGTATGTAGTACAGGACCCGTTTTGTGCGGACCACGCCGACAACCAGACCAACCGGTTAGGTCCGATATCGTGATCGAAGTTCAAATTACGGAAGATGAATCAGTCCTGACAAAGTTCTGATAAACTTGTACTGCTCTCAGGGTTCTCAACTGAGCTCCAACGCATCCTGCATTGCGCTTGGGTCACCTTTAACCCCACTGGACATCGGAAATCCAAACGCTTGATCCGGACTCGTGTTATTTTTCGTTTACGGTAGTGAACAACACCGCCTTCGGGTTTCTAACGACCAAAAGATTCGCGTTTAGGTGAAACAGCTGAAGAATTGAACATACACTCCCTGGGTCTCTACGAAACCGTAAATTTTGTCGACAACTCCTTGTGCATCAGAGTGCTTGCATAAACCTAAGCTCTCTGCTGAGATCCCCTCGCGGTGGATCGTTATGCACCCTGTAGCTCAATATCTGTCGCCACGAGGTCCTGAGGAGTATTACCGTGTTCTGGATGACCCTTAATTACCAGGAAATCAACGTCTGGACATGAAACGCTCAAGCCTCCTACGTTGCGTATACATGGTACCTGGTACCTACCGCCGCATCATCAAACTGCACAGACATTAACCATCTCAGTTTTCTGTGTTGACCCTTTTTGAGGCAATTGACGAGCCGTATTCGGTGGATTTTCCCTTTTACGCTGCGGCGTAATCAACAAATTCAGCATCACTCCCTGGATTTTTACTGTCCCCCTTACGTTGTATAGGTTCGGTGTCCTAGCAAATGTTTGCACTTAGTACTGCCTCCCTTCCTTATATGAAGCCTGTTTTGAGCGGTGGAGAACATCGACCTGCTTTCTAACCTTTCAAGCTTTTATCATACATTTTATCTCTCATTTCCACACCAAATTTCCATCCAACACAAAGATGCACCCATACAACAGTTGGAACGAGGCTGGACAAGGAATGTCTTCTCCGTGGCCGCAGTCGCCTCCTCCTTCAATCCTCGGCGCGCTTCCCTACCCAACTGTCTCGCACGCCACAACCCTTGTCACCTATTACATCTCTTCTTCCGGCTCGCACGTTCTTAATTCCAGAGTCATTGGACCCGACGGCAGGACACACTACACTATCAGCACCGACCGCGATATGATAGGCTACACTGCCGTCAAGAACTCACAAGACAGTGCAATCGCGCTCATTGAGTGGAAGTCGTCCCCTGTAATTGAAATCCGCGGTCTTCTGTCAAAGCAGACCGTACGAAGCTGGCTTAGGTTGTCCGCCGATCGCAGGCTAGTTGATCTATTTTTTTCTGATACATTCTGGACTTTTCTAACTTTACGCCGTCCAGTGCGAGGTCAATGGAGGTTCGGGGTGTCAAGTATATTTGGGCGCCACACAATCAATCCATCAATGTAAGAAACTTACACCGAGAAAAAACAGGCTGACATGTGTATTTTACTAGTTGCACGTCGGGGACTTGAACCGCACGTTCCTTGCGAACGTTTCAAGGACCCAGAACTCCATTGCAATCCAGATCACTTCCGACGCGATACAACAGAGACTCCTTGAGAGCGTTATCATCGCTACTATGCTCCTTCAGTGCGGGCGGAACATAGATTAAGCCGTTCGATGTCTGCCAAATGTGCGGAATCAGAGATCGCGTAAACAGTGACCGTCTTCTGAACGGTGCTTACTTTCTATTTATTGACTCAGGATTTGTAACTTATTTGTATCCATACTCTGTAAGTTAATGAGCTTGTATCGTTGACCCTCATGTTTTCCTACTAGATGCCTGGTGCTAGATTATTTTACTAGACGCCCACCCTAGATTATTTTCCTAGACGCCTGGTGCGAGAATTATTTTACTAGACGCCTACCTTAGATTATTTGACTAGACGCCTGGTCCTAGATTATTTGACTAGACGCCTGGTCCTAGATTATTTTACTCGATACTTTGATTATTTGTATTGAATAGAATGTTATCAGGTTTCATACCTCTCTTCCGGCGTCTTCTACGAATCCCAAATGAATCTCCTGTGGGGCCCGCATATGCATTGGGGTGGCTCCCTCACTATCTCACCTGCTCATCTCTCCACTGCTGCAAAATCATAACCGCTGTTTGGCACACGCACTCATGCAAACTTGCTGATAGAATTTGGGGATTAGTCAGGCACAAAAGTGTTTGAGGTGTGACCAGGTACAGCAGTTACTGACGTAATTAGATGGCAAAAACTGCTTGGCAAGCAAACACAAACAATTCTTGCCTTTAGCCAACTTTCTTCAACGACGGTTCTACTTCATTACTCATTCCTGAGCATTGCAAGTGTTGAGTACTGAGTTCATAAGATGATGCTCTGCTTGTTACATAACGCTGCCTTTTTCCTAGCCACGAGTCATTTTCAACTTTATCATGTTTTCATGATGGACCTCCTGGTCATTAATTCTCGTGAGTACGAGTATGAGCATAGTTGACCGTGACAGGATATCCCATACTCCACGCCGATGTATGTGGGCTATCCCACACTGGTTAGAACATCTAAGCGTCCCCGATATGTACCAGTGGTCGTGTGGCCGGCTCGTCGGAACATTCCAATTTCGGCAGAGTGAGTACATGCAGTAATTCAAAGCCCATTCAAGCCTGCCTTCACGCCCCCGTGGACATTGAGTGTAGAATTAAGCTCTCATTCGCCCAGGATGTAGACCGAAGCCATCCCCAAGAAGTTTGATCAAGTGACGTCCTCCTAGAACCGAATCATCAATACGGCATTGGATCCGAGCTGCTAGTGCATTGTGTTGTCTCAATCCTTCTCTTTTTATGATATGTCTCAAAGACTGCAGTTTGTGGCGCGTGCGGCGCGGATCTTACAACATATTTCTGTGTGACATGTCCACATGACGTCTTGCACACATTACAATCTACAATGAAAGGCAGACTTCTGTCGTCTGACAGTCCCTACCTTCACTCTTGACGACGAACTTTCCACATGTACGCTCGTTTGTTCCGGGATTTGTTGTCACTATAAGTAAGTGACATCTAAAGCCCCAATGCTTTCACCCTAGATTCCGTCTTCTGTACCCGTGCAATGAAACTCTTTCCTTCCCTAGCAGTCACAATAATGACTGCTCACAACGTACTCGGCGCTACTTATACTCGAACGGACAGTCATCAGGGCTCCAGCTTTCTTGAGTCCTTTTCGTTCGAAGCAATATCTGATCCTACCCATGGACGTGTGTAAGTCTTTGATATCACTCTGTGGTATCACTCTTAACTTTACCATCAATCACAGGAACTACGTCGATGCTGCCACCGCTGCAAGCGAAAACCTTACTTTTTCGTCTGGGGACCACTTCATACTTCGAGCTGACTATCAGAAGGTCCTCAGCCCCAGCGGGCCTGGGCGAGACTCAGTGCGCTTAAAGTCGAACAAACAATATACAACTTCTGTAACAGTGTGAGTATCGGCGCTTGAGCCGCATCCAAGATTTTCATGACGCTACTATGATGTTCCTCAACTGACGATTGACATAGGTTTAATGTGCGACATATGCCGCGAGGCTGTGGGTTCGTGATCCCTCCATGCCGCTTGACGCAATCACAAAGTCAAGTAAATATAGGACATGGCCTGCCATATGGACAGTAGGTGCTGTATGGCCCGATCAGGTACGTATACGAACTCCTTCCATGATAATGTCTGGTCACAAATATTGAATTTAGGGTGAGATCGATATTGTGGAAGGTGTAAACGATGTGGGACCTAACACAGTGACATTGCATACCAATGCCGGTACGAGCTATTTGGTACCTCTGACGCATGTTGGCGGCTGATTGATCAATGTCACCTACTTCATCAAAAGGATGTACCATGCCGCTATCGCGTCCACAGACAGGGTTTGTTCGAGTCTCTTTTCTAGATCTATTTTTCACAGGATACTCATGCGAATCCCCTCAGCACTTCCACAGGAACTAATTGTGATACCGCTGCAACCAACAACGCGGGTTGCGGAGTCAAGTTTAGCGATTCACGAAGCTACGGTTCAACTTTTGACAGTAATGGGGGTGGCTGGTCAGTTGTTTAGTTTCCTATGGTAATTGCTGAAACAACTTCATCTAAAGGTTTGCAATGGAACGAACGGCATCGTTCATAAAGGTCTGGTTTTGGCCAAGGACTGCAACTGATGTTCCCTCCGACGTTTATAACGGTGCTGCTCTTGTGAACACAGATAACTGGGTATGTATCACCGTCTTTTCGTTTGGGTTCTTCCCTTTCTGATGGGTTTTAGGGCACTCCTTCCGCTTATTTTCCGAGTATTTCATGTCCAATGGGAAGTAAATTTGGTCCACATCATATTATCATCAACTGTGAGTACCGATAGCGACCTTTTGTTGCTGAGCTTTGTTGACGAGTCTATCTGCAGTGACATTCTGTGAGAGATAACAAGCTATTTGAGATCTTCTGATTTAAGAATTCTAGGCGGTGATTGGGCTGGGAGCTCATCTGTCTACGCCGCGTCGGGATGTCCCTCGACTTGCGTTGGTAAGTCCTTATACAATAGCAATGTAATCGCTCTAATCTCTGATCAAGATTACGTGAATAACAACCCATCTGCTTTCGTCGATGCATACTTTGACTTCCAGTGGCTCAAGATATACAGCTAGTTTACATATGTCCCTACTTTCTCTTACCGCTTGCGATTATTCTAGCTTGAATGCTTGCAATATATCAACTGTAGCGTCTACTGTCTAGGATATTCTACATGTACCATATCTTCATATCTTGCAGCAGCAGACCTTGTATGGCCCACAATGTTTTTTTTTACTCTGGCGCCTCAAGTAACCAGATGTCGGGAATTCAAGTTCACTGTAGCTGATCAGATTGATCAGATTAGTGTTCCATCCTCAGTGGTCTTACTAACTAGCTATTAGACGCAAAATTTGGGGCTGAATCCTCTACATATCTATTGGTCAATGACTATGTGGGTTGACCGAGGTTTTTACGTGCTGTCAATCACAGATGTGTTGAAGCTGCAGTACTCTGTGATCTCTCAATGGTTAGCCTGAGTTACTCCATGAAAGATTGATCCTTAAACAGATGTTGGGACATCTTTACGATTCCATAACCCCAATTCGCACTCTCCCGATTCACATATAGGAAGGTTGGTCAACCCTCAACAAGATTCATCAAAAGGCGGAGGACGACGTCAAAATGAAAGGCCAGCATCAGGAAGCCTTTTCATCGATCATGAGAGGGATCGAGTATCTATAGCGACAAGAAGGTGGCAGTCACAGGTGCAAACGGATGTATAAACTCAGAATCAGGTAAATAAGTTGTACTGAGTCTCGGCATAACTTCCAGGAAGGTACACACTCCCCGCGTGCTTACGAAAGTACGCGATCGAGTACTGACACGATCGAGGCTCGGGGATGATCGTGGCTCTGAATCGGGAGGGGAAATGGACATATATTCAGGGCAGCATAATCGTAGCTCTGAATCGGGAGGGGAAATATTCGGGGTAGCATATGTCAGATAGTTAACTTCTTTTCGGAATACACTACTTCCAGTGGGTGCTTGATTCTCTTAGAGTGAAGTGGAACCTTACGGTTCCCTTACACAGCGATAGCTGTGTTTACTTCTGGAATTTGCAAGGAAGCAGCAAATGTGCTCTCGAGTGGTTACTGGTGGTTAGAAAGGTCGAAAATGCGGGCGGATATGGGCGCTGATGAAAGTCGGAATTCGCCGAAGCGGAGCACAAAGTGGAAAGTAGTAATTTCGGAACCGGACGCGGTCCAGTGAAACAAGCTGGCTCCCGGTTTTGGTTATTCCGCACCCATAATCTTTCTGTGCCTGCTGTGACCAACCAACCTTTGAGCTGTGCAACTACCGCGTGATTCCTCAGCCTGATACTTTCTGAAACAAGGGATTCCAGGACCCGGCCTCATGTTGACCTATGTGTGCTTGGAGCACTTCATCTTGCACATTGCCATGCCACCTCAGGAATAGATTTCAAGTCACTTGTGTTGAAGTAGCTAACGTATTGAACCTCTGACTTGTCCAGCCCAGTATATGGCATTCCACGAGTCGACAAGCACACTGCTGACTTTAGTATCAGACATACTCGATCTATCACCCAGCTCCGGGTTTCTTAATCTATTGAACAACGTTTTATCTGAGGACACGATCCACCACTCAACGGGTTGAACTAACCTGATAAGGCAAATACACCATGTATTACAGATATGTGCAGCCAGTCCGGGACTTTCTGGCGAGCAATTTCACCTGTTGAAATCCTTGAAATCTTCCTGTCTGAGCTTCTCTTTGTTCGCATTCCCGTGGACACTCAAGAACCATATTTGAATGTTCCATTCTACATATGATGACCTCCAAACGACGCGTGTGGCCTATATGTTTCCCGAAATGGAAACTGTTTCAACCCGTCTGATTTGTACTGATTCTTAGGAAACGCCACATTATGATATCCTATTTGTCGTTTCTCAATGAAACCTCTGGCAATCCTCTTCTTGACCTTAAACAAGCGTGACATGATAATGTCCTCTTCCCGTATCTGGAGACCTATCATGAATGATCAAATGATCCAACTGGAACCACTTTGCTATGTCTCCTCGTTTTCACTGTCCCGCGTCCATGCTCCTGCTAATGCTTTAAATGCTATGATGTGGCGACCTCTGAGTAATATCCGGTGCAAGTACCAGCTCAACGCTGTCCCAGCACTTTCCTGTAATGACTCGTATTCCACCCCTCGTCAATATTCTTCTCGTTGCAGGCTCTGCGCTTGGTGCTACGTACCACCGGACAGAAAATATTCAAGGGGCCGGATTTCTTCAATCCTTTTCTCACCAAGCGATACCCGATCCTACCATGGGACGTGTGTACGTCAAATGACGGCAACATGTCATTCAAATCACTGATCGCTCGATATCTACTGCAGAAACTACGTTGATGCTGCCACTGCGAGACGCGGAAACCTCACTTTTGCCTCAGGAAATCATTTCGTGCTTCGATCTGACTTCAAGAAGACGCTCAGTCCTGGAGGGCGTGGTCGGGATTCAGTGCGCTTGATATCAAATAAGCAGTATTCAACCTCTGTGATTGTGTAGGTGCTGCAGGTCGCAGTGGTTCTAACCTTCATGGCTTTCCATGGTGATGCTAACATGGGTGACACATTAATGTAGATTCAATGTTCGACATATGCCGCAAGGCTGTGGGTGCGTGACGTTGTTAAACATCATGGATAGCGAACTGACCTCGGTATTAATCTAGAACATGGCCGGCACTCTGGACTGTAGGCGCCGACTGGCCCAACCAGGTAATTCGACTGTTTTCCATCTTAATTTCTGATATACTTATATACGTTGAACGTATTTCTAGGGTGAAATCGATATATTAGAAGGTGTCAATGATCAGACGCCAAATCAAGCGACGTTGCACACCGGTAACGGCGGTGAGGGCTTTTGTTTGACAGTGATCAGAGCAATGGCTGACATAATTACTGCGCTAAAAAGGTTGCACAATGGCGCCTTTCCGCCGTCAAACCGGGTTGGATAATCCCTCGTAATGAATGTTTACTCAGCTGACAGCATCGTAGGATATCAAAAGACAACAATTGCGACACTCAAGAGACTAACAATCTTGGGTGCAGCGTTAAATTGAGCGATCAAAGAAGTTACGGTCGGCAATTCAATGCAAACGGAGGCGGATGGTAAGCAATTTTCTTTTTATTTCCTAATTTTTACATGTCCGGTAACGTACCGGTATAAATTTGGAAACAGGTTTGCAATGGAACGTACACCGTCGTTCATTAAGATCTGGTTCTGGCCGAGGTCGGCCTCCAATGTACCTGCGGATGTGAGGAATGGTGCTAGCTCGGTGAACACCGGTAAATGGGTATGCTCCAAATTGAAAGCTACTCTGTGTATGTCTAATCTTGGTCTTAGGGCATCCCCTCGGCCTACTTTCCAGATACTTCGTGTGCAATTGGAAGTAAATTTGGGCTACACAATATCATCATTAATTGTAAGTTGATCATCTGCACTTGTCGCATCAGGATTGTCTTAGTATATCCTACCTTCTCGTAGTGACATTTTGTGAGTCATTTTATCTTTTTTAAGTAGACTGAAACTCACCAAAAGATCATAGGCGGTGTCTGGGCTGGTGATTCCTCAGTATATGCTGCATCCGGATGCCCCTCAACATGCGAAGGTAAGTTTCCTTCATTGAGTGTCCGAGCATTAAGTTGATTAGCAAAAGACTACGTGAATAATAACCCCTCTGACTTCGCCAATGCCTACTTTGATTTCCAATGGCTCAAGATATATCAGTAATCGCCTTGTTGCCCCGTCTCCACTTCCCACGAAATGCGGCGCATATGTTACGAACAGAGATACGAAACAAATGATGAATTTGTCGTCCTTATTATACCTGTATATTAGTACACGCATCTGTCATTGCCATACAGAGGCCTTGTTGGAATATTGCTCATCCTGATTGGTCAACAGTCCCATCTAAGAAACTTCGGTATCATCAATCAGTCCTCGAGGCTATGGCATGACGAATAGCGGCTCCATGAAACAACACGAATCAGAGTTTGATCAACCAGGAAATCTTGACGACATATCAGCCGACAGTGAACTGAGTTCGATCGGTTATATGGTGACGTGTCGAACCTTGAGCAGTGCCTGTCTTGGTTGCAATATAGGACGACAGCTCAAGCCAGGAAGGAATGGCTATAGCAATCGTTCTCATAGCACCCGGTGGCACTGAAGACACCCGTAGCATACTACATGGGGCGCGATTAATGTACGGACCAGGCTGTTCCGTTCATGTTATTTGGTTGTGTTATCATCACAAGTCTTCAGCTTTGCAATTGTTGCGTGAGTGTTCTTCTTCGAGAAGACAAGGCTATGGCTAGGTTTCGCGCTGATTTCAGCGACAGCAGCGACGACGGCGACTCTTCAGAACCCGAAGTCCAACAAGAACTCGAACCCAGTGAGGATGAGAGCGAGAGCGTGGAGTCGTCGAGGTCGTCTAGCCCGACTTCGGACATGCATGAAGACGAGCTGTTGACATCGAGGGCGCGACGTCGGAAGCATTCCCACCGAAATGCGCTTGTAGAGAACGAAGATGGCGAAATAATCTATGCTCACGAAATTGACGGGGACAAGGATAGACGCGCACCAAATTTACGCGTCTCCGAGGCGTCCTCTTCATCGTCGCTCTCGCCGCCGCCCAGGGCTCGAGGAGATCCTACGCTCACCTCGTGGGCACAGCACGTCGGCGTGGATGCTCAAAAAATGCATGTAATGCAGACATCACTGTTTCGCGTACCAGAGGAAGCTGCTGCACTCAAGGCTTTGAACCAGCCACAACCATCTCGCCCAAGTTTACGCGTGCCACTCCAACCGTTGAATCGCAAACATAGCAGAGACTCTGATGGAGATGGTCTTCGGCCAAACTTCCGAGAAGTACGTCTTCATACTTGTCTGCAGTGGCGTGTCTAATATCTACATTGGCAAGAGATCTTCATTCGCTCACGATATTGAGCCACCTGTCCACCGGCCGTCACGAAAGTATGCACGCGTAGAGAGTTCTGAGTCTGTGGTTCAAGGGAGTGAAGGGGCTTATTTCGACGCAGGCCTTGCGTTTGGTCGTTCATTCCGAGTGGGTTGGGGTCCAGGCGGTACTCTTGTGCATCTTGGATCTCTCTGTAAGCCGTCATCCACCCCGTATGTCTATTTTGGTTCAACATGACTTCCTACTAATGAGTAACTCAGTAAAACATCGGCAAATTCATCTATTATCACTCGAACCGTGTTTCCTTTGTATGCCGACGCTTCCAAAGCATCCACACTCTGCGGGAAGCTTCTACAACACCATCTAACTCACTCCCCGATAATGTCAGATGACGACGATGTTCCCTTCGCTGACCCTGATCCCGAATCTCTCAAATTTTCATCCTTCGTGACGCTCTTCCCTGCAGCGGACAGATCCTATGAAGCCTCTATATTTCGCCTAGGTCAAGCCCTCTTTGATGACATCGACCTTCGTCTAGGCCCTTCAGTGACGATAGACATACGGAACAGGATTCATGCTGTCCGCAGGAAGGCTGCACTCTCTGCTTGGCTCGAAGACGCTGTATCCACATTGGTTGAAGCGGAGCTTCGTGCTACCGCCTCAGCGGACACGCCGACTAAGGTCTTCACCCTACTTACCGGCCATCAAACCGAAAAGGCCATTGATGCGGCCATTGATGGCGAATTCTGGAGACTCGCTACTTTGATATCTCAAGCCGGGGGAGACTTTGATTTCCAGCAAGACCTAACACATCAGATTGAGATTTGGCATGAGGAACGGATTGATGTTCATATTGATGAGAGCGTGCGGAGAGTATATGCACTCTTGGCTGGATTGGTTAACAAGGCAGTAGAAGGGTCACGAGGCGGTGGGCTGGAGAAGTGCTCTGATGTAGACGTGCTGAAAGGTCTGGACTGGAAGCGCGCGTTTGGCCTTCACTTGTGGTATTCTGAGCCTGTAAACGCACCCATAGCAGAAGTCTTTCAGGCGTTTAACAAACTCGTCACAGAGAATCAGATACCAAGACCGCCTCCATTCTACTCCGAGGTGAAGACACCACTCTCAACGTCGCCATGGAACCTTCCTTCGATATCGTCTGCGACTGATGGTCTTTTTTCTTTGATTCGACTTTATGCCGAACCCGCCTGTTCCCTCTCTCAAATTCTTACTCCTCTCTCATTTGGCACTTCGCCCGTGGACTACAGCCTCTCGTGGCACTTGTACATTATTCTTTCACGATGTTTGCGAGCGCGCGACTTTGCTGACCGCGGAGATCCAATTGGTCGTACGCGCCGTCTGGACGATGAAATTTCGGAGAGTGATGAAGACCATGGAATCAGACAAGAGGGACACAGTCCCAGTGCTGATTTGTTGGCAAGCAGCTATGCTTTACAGCTCGAAAGTCAAGGTCTGATTCAGGAGGCGCTGTTCGTACTGTTACACATCGAGGGATCTGTTGGGTAAGTGTGTATGGCTGCAATGTTCCTGTCTAATCAGATGGAACCTGGATTTGGTCTAAACAGGCGAAAGAAAGCTATCAAGGATCTTTTGGCGCGATCTGCAAGTAGACTAGATGAGTGGATGTCGAGGGGGGTTGAGGGAAGCTTAAAGATACCTAGAGTATGGATATTAGAAGCGAAGGTATGTTTTTTCCCCTGTCTCTTCTTATGCTACAACAAACACTCTTCAGGCCAACTACGCCCTTGACAATGGAGACGTTTTCGACGCGTATGAGCTTTTTTTGCAGGCGGAGCTTTATGACGCTGCACATGACTTGGCTTTGGCCGAGCTCGCGCCAGATGTAATCCTTCGTCAAGACTTTGAGTTGCTCCAAAATCTGTTCGCTGTTTTCGCCAACTATCCCGTCATTGGGTGGCATGTTCGCGGAAAGGTTAGTCTTTTCCGCTTTTTGCTTGAACAATGTGAAGATAATGACCTCTCTTCGCAGATTTTCTTGGACTATGTAAAGATTATGACGCATTTGCCTGGACATGTGACGGAAGCAGACGCAGTCCCAGAAGCGGTACAGAATACTCAATTCGAGGACTTAATTAAGACCGTTCCAAGGCTCATCGAGCTCCTGCCCGATCTTTTTAGAGAAGGGTCGGATCCACGTCACAGGATCGCTTTGACTGAGATGGTTGCGGGGTTGGTGAGACAGGTGAAAAAGTATGCTCCGACTGTCTTGGTGAGTATCTCTACACTTTCTTGTACCCTGTTATTGATTAGGATTTGCACTTCCAGGCGCAAATCAATCCTTCATTTATGGACGAGTCGACGCGGCTAGAGAGGATTCAATCGATGGCGTGCACGAGGTTCCTTAACCAGATCGATTGATTGTTTTCCTCTTATTTTTCTCGGTATTTTTCCATGGTGCAATTGTCGACGTACCTTGCTCAGAACAGCACATACGTCTCTGTTGTGCGATTGTACCTTCTAAAATGCCAATTTAGTCTGACGGAAGGGGTTAGCCTCTAACGTAAAACCCATGTATGAGATATACAGAGGATATTAACCATTATGCATTATAATTATATTCCGAACTACAGCCGCGACGCTCGTCTCACACGAGACTGAAAAGTTTTCAAGAAAGAGTGTAAGCTTTTGTCTTATTTTCAAGCCGCAATACCTTGGCTCAGACTTCCGTTGCGGCCCTACTCTTTCAAAGCCCCCTTACATTTTATATCAGGCTGTTGCCTCCATCGCGAATGGAAAAGGAAAGGTTCTTCTTTGGAGCGGTCATTGACCAGAAATAGCCTTCTTGCGCCAGGAGGGCGTATGAGGAAATGTGAGGATGAGATGCGATTATACCATTTCTACATTTTCAAGGTGTTGTACAATACACAATTATCAAAACGTGTGATTTCGAGGTCATGGACAGTGACAATTTGCACATCTTCTTAGGCTTTGTTTGCTGTTCGAGTTTTTGCTTCCTCTTTTTGAGATTTCCGTCCATTCTCGTACGTGTATTCGGTGCCGGTTATGATACTAAGTGAGCAGTTTCGCAAAGCGCCGAGATCATTTTGTTGAGGCTCTCCTGACTACTAGTTCGCTGAAGCTTTCCTTACGATTTCTCAGGTAAGTTTTATGGGCGGATATCTATCTTTCTGCGATCTTTTTTGTCCTTGCTGGTGGTTTAACAAGACGAAGACAGTCTCTTTTTGCGGCCTGCAGAAGTCATTTTTACCATGCCATTCATGTTCTCATGCTCCCCATAATTCTACTCCTCACAAGGGCTTATTGTAATATTATCATCTTTGCCGAGGTCATGAGTAGCAGTAATTTGCAAATTTTCTCGGGTGGTGATGAATATGGAAACATGCCATGCTCTGCCACGGGTTGGTACTTGGAAGAAAAATTTGAGGTTTTCACACGAAGGGCTTGCTGAGTCATACTGTCATAGAAACGTTATCTGCACTCATTCGCTCACGGACAGGAAGAAGACCAGTTACTCGAAGGACTCACTTTTAGACAACTTTTTGCATCTAAATTCTTGGCCGCGCTCCACCGGAATGGACGCTGACAGACTCATCTCGTCTCGTTGTACATGTGGCATTTCTAACGCTTTAAAGGATGCAAATTATACAATTGGCAGGAGGTGAATACTGAGTCATAACAAATAACAAAGAAGGCGATGGTGAGCACTGAGTTTCACTGAGCACACCATTACACGAGTATGGAATTGTTCCATTGAAGGTATCTGCATGAAACTAATTGCGTGTGCCCAACTTACTCTCACTAACAAATCCTAACATTTATGACCAAGCTCGATATCACAAATCAATGAAGAAAACAAATTACGTTCTTCTCCTAGCAGCATTCAGGAGGAACAATTCACTTGCGAGAACCCATACCTTGAAATTTGAGCGATTTCGTCACGACACCAGGTTCCAATTCGTTTTCTGAACCGGAAGCTGTGACATAATCTTCAGAGTTCTTTGAGACATGGGTAGGACGTGCGGGCCTTCGACCAAGGAGCTCTTGTACTCCATCGGTTGCATATCTCTTGATCCTGTTACAAAGGATGGTGTCGCACTCGTTGTCAACCAATGCCGCCGTTTCGTAAGGCCAGGCGTGAGCGCCAGCAGTCTTCCATCTGCCACCATCGAGGAGATCCATGACCATTTCGCACTGGAGACAGCTCCTTTTACTACAACCCACTGGACGGAGCAGGCCTTCGGTCGTGTCGCGTTTAGCCAGATAAAGGACGATTTTAATTTCGGCATGCAGTCTCGGTGTGATAGATATCTTCTTTGAAAATGTGCTAGTGTTACTTCCCTCTATGTCTACCCAGTATGGGTTCCGATCACGGAATTTCTGCTCCAAGTCGTTGATCGTCAGCCTCTGAACCGTTTGGTCGTTCTTCATGCTTTGTCTTGCAAGCTTCAATGCGACATCCAGAACACTTGGAATGTCAATTTTAATCCCGACATGTCTGGGTGATGCGATTGATTCTGGGATCCAAGTGATATGGACCAAAGAGAACTTCTGTACGAAACCCATGAGCTCTGGAACGCGGAGATATGGCCGCATTTTGTTGAGATTCCTCAAGAGCTTTGATAATAGATTGTTCTTATCGACTCCATGTTTCTGAACAGTTGTTGTGGTATTGTAAGACAAGATACCACCTTCCAGGGCCGCGATAAATTTAGAGTCGCTCAGTGCAGCTGCAGCGTTTGCAAATAGCACAAAAGGTGAGCTCGTGTCTTTTCCTTTCTCGAGTTCTAATCCATCGGTTAAGATTTCTATGATACTGTTCAGAATTCCTTGGAGACTTGATGGTTTGGTACTTTTCACTATGTAAAGCTTCAGAAAATGTTGACCTCGCTTTGGGAATTCCAACTGGAGGCTCTGAATGTCTTTCTGCCTGCAGTATTCTTCAATGATGAAGCCGAGTCTTCCTTTCTTGTTCAGTCTACGGGTGAGGTCTCTGACTTTGTCGATGCGGTGCTGAACACTTTGATTTGCGCGCTTAACTAGGAATGGCACAAGATCACGGAGCTGCTGGTTTTGAGAGTTCTTTAGTGTACACAAAAACTCGGCACAATGCACTTCATCGACTGTACTAGCGGCATCGTTTCGAGCAAGGACAATGGTAAGGGATTCACCATCCTGTGATCTCAAAAAAGCTGATGCGACCACATCTCCCGAATTCCCGGTCACCAGGCAAGCTGCAATGATTTCCAGATAGCGCAATTCCTGATTGAATTCTGTGCTGCGACCCATTCTGGCATTGCTAATCTGACTTGACGAATTTTTGAACCTGAGGGCCGCCAACAGGCGCATGTAACCAGAGTGCTCGATTTGGCGTTGGATTAGGTCATTTGTTGAAGGAGGAGGCATCGTGAATTATGATGTTATTCACGCTGAATGGCTACGAGCATTAAGGTCCAATGGGCCAATATATTTATAGCAGTTCATCCTTCTGTGGCTCTGATGCATGTCAGTTTAGTTGAGTCAAAAGTAATCAATACCGATAGGAATATCTATCAAGAGGCATAGTATAGTCAGGTCTTAGAGGCATGGCGTGGGGTTTTTAGATCTAAATCTCCGCCGCATTGTCGTCTGGTGGCACCCGTGGCATGCGTGGCGACGCCACACCTTTTCCTTATGCTCCGGAAATTTAGATTTATTGCATAGCATCATGTAGGGTTCACAGCCTTTGATGACAGAACTGCCTTAAGTTTGCGTACATACAATGAGTCAAGATCTTTTGGATTTCTGCCTAGATCTCACCACAATTACTTAGATACAAATTTCATGATTGCTTGTTACTGCTCTTATGACTCCAGCTACTTTTCTTTCGAATTGGATAGTTGCGTATTAGTCATGGCTGTTCAAGTCAGAATTGGAAGACCAAGCTGGGAATGCAACATGGTATTAGGTCTAATCATCCAATATTGATTTGGCTTTTGCACCCCAAGCTGTAAAAATCGGGAGTTGGAATTAGGGGGTGCTCAAGTCAGCTCCGATTCGTTCACTTTTATTTATTTTTTGAAAAAAAATCAAAGTACCGTTGATGAACTGCAGAAAAAGCCGATGAACAGGAGTCCTGTACTTACCTTTGAAACTCCACTGTAAATTTCGATATTTCGCTCAAATGAGATTAGGAGTTTTTGCAAAAGATAAGAAAGAAGCTCGGCAAAATTTCAAAATCAAATCCAGGAAAATCAAATTGCAAGTGGATTCGACATGTTGCATACAAATTGTACAAAGCTAGAAACTATAGGAATTATAGAAAGATATGTGCATGGGCAGCCTCAAAGAGCCCAGAATATGAGAATAGGGACGACAAGTTCCAAATCCCGCCAGCAGAGTGAACTCCTGCTGGGTACTCATGCCCCACCCAAGGCAAGTTCAGTTGAACTCCGTGCGCGTTGCTCAAACAAAGCCTATTTATTATTCAATAGTCCACTTCGGCATCGTATGGCAGACGTGACACATGAGTGACAAAACCTCATGTCCTCGTTGAGAAGGGCCTCGATGAATTTTGGGTGTTTTCCCCCAATTCAACTTGGAGAAAACTCGAGTATACAAATAATAAGAACTGACAAATAAAATTTAGAAAAAACATCAAGAATTTCCATTACAGGGTATCGACTAGGGGTCGACTGCACGGTAGGGCATAGTACCTTCAATTATCTGTTCACGGCTCATGGCAATTTCTGAAAGTCCACAGCGTAAAAATACAGTGAACAGAACGAACTGAACAGAATAGATGACATGTTTAACGAGACCATTGAAACGCCACTTAACAAAAAAATTCCTAGCTGGAATGCCGATTGTGGAGTCAATCATCTGATAATGATTTGACCTTTACGTCCCAAGCCATAAGAATTGGGAGTTGAAATTGGCACCCATGACATGTGTAACAATGGAACCACTAAACGCCACTCGACAAATTTTCCTGACTGGTATCCCGATTACTGTTAGTGAGAAACACGGGGTTAGTGCTGTGTTATTTATCCGCCAGCTTTCCCCTTAACTATGCAATGGGTTGGAATCGGTTGGAGCTTGCAGTGATGGGCAGCGGTGAGTCTTAAAGGAATCGGAGTTGCAAATCAATCATTAAAAACGACCCTTTCTCCGCAGTCGAAACTCATGACAATGCCCTTTACATCAGAGCCAATTACGCAAATTCAGTCTCTTCTCTCGGAGGATTTGTACTTTTTGAGGAGGAGGTCACCCCCGAGGTTTTACCAACGCACGTATTCTCCACTTACTGCGCGTCTACTCGACATCGTGGCTCTCTTCTTGGCCACTGGCGAATCAAATCCCACCCTCGCTACATTCTGGTGGGAGAAAGACACCAAACTTTACATCGCAAAGAGTCCACCCTCCAATAGTCAAAATGATGCCATCATCACCAAAACATTTTTCGACAACTTGAGCCAGGCTCAGGGGTTCGAGAGTATGATCCCTTTTCTTGCTACGTATAGCCAGGCTTGCGTCAACAAGCGAATTCATCATCTTCGCCGATCCCTGTCAATGGTTGACGATTGGTTCGACGATTTGTTCGACGAATCCGATGATATAGCGGACCCTCTCAACCAACTCAAGAACATCATTTTAACCGTCGAACCTCCATTTGTTTTTGATGATTCAGAAAACGCGATCAGCACTTTCAAGGAGCTTGTTATAATCTCTCGAAGGGTGCTAGATGTACATGATCGTATCTTTTCTACTGGGCATCATCACTCAGGTGCCTGTCGTTTGCAACGGCATCTTGAAAAAATGGCCCAATACCTCCATGTCAGAGCCCTTATTAAATTCTGGAAAAAGCACGGGAAGCATATTGACATAATATGGATTCCCGGTATTGAACTGGGTGGTGTAGCTCGTACAGTGAAGATGGAAACAGTTATGAGTCGACACTTACGCGTGATTCCTGGGAACTATACTTCGAGTCCTGAAGAACTTAGAGACCGCATATTATGGCTTGCTCCACTAATGGGATCCATTACAATCACTCCACGCGTCCACGCAGAAGTCATTCTGATTCTTTATGTATCCGAGAATATTGGCCTGCGACATTTGCAGGATAATTCCGAACTTCTAATCGGCAGCAACAAGACCAGTTGTTTTGCATGTACATGTTGGAGGAGAGCGTTCAATTCTTCTTTTGGTCTGAATTGGGAAGCCACTTCCACTTATAGCCGATTTGATTTTGAGACGAGGTGGGAAACTATCTCTAGCAACTGTGTACCACGCTCGGACTGGGTCATTCCTTACGACAACAACATTCTGCCTCTACGTGATATCGATCCAAGTACACTTCGTCGTCTTTACGAAGCTGTGCTTACTTGCGTCCAGGACGAAGTGAAAGTACTGTTGGAACGGGAACTTGCCCATGCCGATGAAAGAATCTATAACTCAAAGTACTAGACATTAATGTCGACATCATTATGCATAATTTTGAATGGGCATTGAATAATATCCTTTTGGATTCGTCACTTGAGAAAGTTCCAAACCATTGCTGTGATCACCTACAGTATGTCTGCGCAACAGCACACATTCTCTATAGCCATCCTTTACTTCATTGTCAGTTCCAGTCGGGCTACATAGTACGTGAGTCCCAGCCTGAATATCCAGTCCAGTGCTCTCGCAATCGAACCGGGTCAGTTCTTAATATTTCACAAGCAAGTCCGAAAAACACGTTGAAAACTGAATGACTTGAATGGTCTTTATAACGACTGATATTCTTCCTGAATACTCTTCTCGAATTCAATTTTGCAAAAAGTTATCGGTGGCATGCGTGGCAATTGGGACGCCACCTCCGGAAATATGTTGTATAGCATTATGCGTCGTTCACAACCTTGAATGCCACTCGAGCCAACTGGAATGTCAATTGTTGTAAGCGAGTAACATGGGTCTGTGTTGTTCGGCTGCGCACTCTATAGCCTTCCTTTACTTTATTGTCAGTGTTGGCTACAGAGTACATCCTACCTCCGAGTCCCAGCCTCAATATCCAGTACAGTGCGCTCGAGATCAGACCGGGCCAACCCTTGATATTTCACAAGCCGGTCCCAAATGCACTCACAAGCCAGGCCAAAGTGTTCCTGCTTCTACACATTACAATTTCGACGGTGCTTATAGGGTTAACTTCTGCCGTCAATCCAGCAATAAACTGAATGACTTAAACGGTCTTTATAACAAATCCTGACATTTACGAATAAGCCCGATATTACAGATTAATGAGGAAAACAAATTACGCTCTTCTCCTCCCAGTAGATTTCAGGAGGAACAATTCACTTGCGAGAACCTACCTTGAAATTTGACCGATTACGTCATGACACCAGGTTCCAATTCATTTTCTGCCATGACATAATCTTCAGAGTTCTTTGAGACATGGGTAGGACGTGCGGGCCTCCGACCAAGTCCTACATCGGTTGCATATTTCTTGATCCTGTTACAAAGGATGGTGTCATACTCATTGTCAACCAATGCCGCCGTTTTGTAAGGTCAGGCGTGAGCGCCAGTAGTCTTCCATCTGCCACCATCGAGAAGATCCATGACCATTTCGCACTGGAGACAGCTCTTTTTACTACAACAAACCTTCTTTGCAAATGTGCTAGTGTTACTTTCCTCTATGTCTACCCAGTATGGGTTCCAATCATGGAATTTCTGCTCCAAGTCGTTGATTGTCAGACTCTGAATGAGAAGGTATGGGCCGTTGCAGGAACGGCATGTCCTAGATCTAGTCTCACACAACAAAGGCTGGCAGCACAATGTCAAAAATACAATACAACATATGGATATTGCTATTACTCAGTCATGTATACTAACTATGTTCTACTTCTCCTTGTTGCCCTTATAAAGACCTTTGTGTCTTTATTGTGGAAACTTGAGCACCTCACAGGGTTCGAACCGAGGACTACCTAATTTGGGAAGCTCACGGTGTTCCTTCGCCACATTTCTTTTGTTCCTTTTTGCAACCTCCTTTATCCTCTGGTTGGTACTGTATAGCAACTACCCAGCCACCAATCAGTACACCTATAAAATACTTACCGGATTAGGAATTACCCTCAGTTCTATTGCATAGACTGAGGGTATGTATTCATTTACCTGTGCATATGCACTAGCGCTTACTTTACTCTGTAGACTCATACTTATACTTTGTCTACAGGTCAATATAATTGAGTTCTATTGCATAGACTAAGGACTTGTACTTATACTTTGTCTACAGGTTATAGGCCCCTGTTTGTGCACTATTGCACTCACTTTAATTCCCATTTTTGTCGAGACATAAACATGTCTGCTGGTATGAACAGCAATGGAGGTACACCCCCCATGTTTCCCAAAGAATACTAATTTGATGGAACAAACTACTTTATATTTAGGGATTGCCTACTTATTGCAGTGCAGCTCTGTAGTGCAGATGGTTACCTTGATAGTACTATCAAGAACCCAGCCATGGCTGACAACCCAGCTAGCCCCACTGCAGCTAAAGTGGCCATGGCAACCAAGGGCAAGCCTGCTGCAACCAAGTGGTGGGATCTAACTCCATCCCCCTAAAAGTGGCATGCATGAAATGCCTAGACGCTGGCCTTCATGGTGTTCAATGCTAAAAACTCTGTTGGCCTGGGCATGAGTATGTCTGAGTCTGCTACAGACATGTGGACTAGGCTGCAAAATATATATGCTGCGTCTTCTAACCTTGGTGCGGCTGCTGTGGAACACACTCTTTACACTACAAAGTACTTGCAGGGCTCAGACTTCTTGGAGCACATTGCAAACCTCTATTCTAAGTGGAACATAGCAATTGAAAGGGGCATGGAGATCAAGGACTCCCAGTTTCATGTGATTATCATTTCCTCCCTTTCTGAGTCCTGAAACATTATTGTAGCAGCCCTCCAAATGACCTCAACCTCTGCAGAATTGATTGCTGGCTTGACCATCCATTGGGAACATGTGAAAGGCCAGGTGTCAGTGGCCAAGATGTCCACAACAGCTCTTCTTGCCAAGCCTACCCCATGGTTTAAGCTGACATGCTCAAATGCAAACTGCTGATGCACTGGCCACACCATTAAAAATTGCTACTGGCCAAGGAGGGGGAAAGAAGGCCAGTTCCCTTCCAACTTCAGTCAATGCTATAACCAAAATGGGACATCAAGCCAGAACAACCAAACACCTTCAGCAAAGGTTGTAAGCACACCCTAGGACAGTGTAACCTATGCCCTTGCCACTGTCTCCAATTTAGACTCCGTGATTGAGCAGGCTCCACAAACACCTAAGCTGCCTACTCTGCAAGTCCACAGATGGGACCATTAGCACCTATGCAGACTTCAGCACTAGCAATCATTGCTTTGTGAAAAGCAGCAACTTTGAGGAATACTTCCCCTATTTGTCACCCAAATAGAGGATAGCAGCAAATAAAGGAAGAGTGTTCAGCATTCTTGGCTATGGCACCATGAAGTGCACCATTTTTGTCAAGGAGATCTTTGCATCCAGTCTTCAAGTCCATACTGCACACACCTGGACTAGCAGCAAACCTCATCTTAGTTGAAAAGTTTGATGAGCTCAGACACAAAGTATTGTTTAAAGGGGGGAGAGTGACATTTTCTGATCCTACTGGATGCGTTTTCATGATAGGAAGGAAACAATCAAACATGTACTTACTTCTCCTCCTTGGTTTTATTGGGTTATAGTCACTTGACCTTATAACACCAACTGTGCTTGCTGCAAAGTCCTTGGACATTGCAGTCTCCTTCAACATTTGGCACTGATGCTTCAGTCATGCAGATGTATCAACTATATGCAGTCTGAGCAAGAAGAATCTAGTCACAGAGCTCAATATCACTAGTCTGATTGATGCACCAGAGATTTGCAAAGACTGCGTATATGGAAAGCACACTGTTAGACTCTACAATGGAACTACAGAGGACATTTACATACTCATCAAGAAGCTTTACATTGGTCTATGGAGGCTTGCATTAGTAGTCTCACTGGGTGGAGTAAGATACGTAATGTTGTTTGGGGACTGTGGGTCCAGCTGCTTGGCTGCAGCATTCTTATTTCAAAAAAAAGCAAGGCAACTCTTACAGCTCTAAGAAACTACGTGACAGTGGCTGAACGCACAACTGGAGATAAGGTGAAGGTGATTCAGGTTGACAATGGGAAGAAATAGATAAATAATGACTAGCACACCTACTTTTGCCAGACTGGCATGTGTTAGGGGACATTCCTTTTTACTTATATTCCTTGCCTCAGTCACTTTTCTTTGAATTACTCAGTCTGATGCCAGACTCACTCAAATGTCAAGTTAGGCTGGATTTCAAAAGAGGAGAAATTCCTACTATTTAGCTATTATTTTTCCCCTCTTTTCAGACTCAGCTGCACATGTGATCTAGGCATGTGATCCTAGCAGGTGACCCGGACATGTGACTTGGACATGTGACCCCAACATGTGGCTTAAGTATTATATGACTTACTTTTATTTTCTTCAATGACTGGCAGGGTGGATTTTTAGACTTGTTCTCTTTAGATTCCCCTCTGCCAAGTGCGCAACTATTAATACTTATTTACTATACATATATTAATATACTTTGAATTCCCCTCTGCTAGTTGTGTAATTAGCCACAACCTCTGGAGGTTACTCTTACAGCAGAACAAGTCTTCTATCTTTGATCTGGAGGCCCTATATAGCTTGCTAAACATATAGGCTCCTATTTGTTGCCTCTCCACCAGATTTAAACCTTGCATTTCTATGCCTCAGCTTGCCCCTCCAGATCCATCCTCAGAGGCTCTGGCCCTACAGAATGATGCCTGGACTCACCTGCTCCAATTAGAAGCCCAGGTGCACCTCATCCAAACCTCCCTATTCTTACACACTTCCAAACTCTCCTCTCTATACCAAACCACCAAATCTATCTCTGACTCTCTTTAAGTGCTTCTTGAGCATCTTTCTACAGCCCAGGCTGCACCTCCTGCTTCTCTACTGCCAGTCTCTTGCCTTTCTGCTTTGGGGCCAGCTTCTCTGATGCAGGAACATGCCAATATTCCCTGTCCAGTGCTCCCTGATGCATATAATAGTGACCATGCATCCGGAGAGTGTTTTCTCCAATTATGCGTCACCTATATTCAGCTCTGCAGAGATAACTTTCTTTCTAACAAGCTGAAGATTGCATGGGTCCTGTTCTATATGAAGTCTAGATGGGCAGCCACCTATGCAATAAGGGTATTCCAATGCCCAAGCAGCATTGCAGGGGTTGCAGGCTGAGCCAAGTCCAAACAGGAGTTTTGGTATGAGTTCTTTCTCTGGAACCTAGCTAAAGCCACAGAAATAATTCTCCATGATAAAGATTAGTATGGACAGAGTAAGCAATCCCTGGACAAGTATATTGACTTGTTTAGGGCCCTGGTTGAGCAAGCCAAGTACCCTAACAGCCTTCAGCTCTGCCTCACATTTTGGAAAGGCCTACACTCCGCCCTTATAAAACGCATGAACAACCTCGCAGAAGGATGCCCTTCAGACAGCTGAGTAGCGTCATGGTACCAGGTGGCACAAGACCAGTAGCAACTCATAGAACTCAAGCGTGATCTTTGTTGAGCAGCAGCCCCTGCCTCTCATGTGCAACCCTCAACCCCTCTCCCTCATATCTAAACATTTCCAGTTTTAGCTCCACCTTCTTTGACACCTTCTACGTGCCCAGTCCTACTCCCAGGAGCTCCAATAAATATGGATGCATCTCAGCAGCATTCTTGGCCTTCTGCTTCTATGCCAACATTGTGGTGCACTTAGATACTTTGCTCAAAAGTGCCCCCTAGGACTTGAGGTGCGTTACTTGTTCTCTGAAGAGCAGAAAGAGCTACTCCTGCAGCTTCTGGCCACCTGTGACATAGCTGGGGTCCCCTCTTCTGACATGGCCTCCACAGAAGAGTTCCTCAGGGAGGCATTGAATGACAGAGTTCCCATAGAGGTACCAGAGGAGGATTTTCAAGAAAGCAATGGGTGAATAGTATGCCCCCATTGCCTAGTGCTAATCAGTTTGCCTGTTTGTCAGTAGATGCAATGAATACAGTTTCTGCTGACACCTTTGCATCTGCAACCATAAGCACCTCCTTTGACATACTCCCTCAGAATAAACTGTACTTTCAATACTTTCCTTGCTCCCTCTAATATCCTCATTGCTATGCCCTTGTGTTCTTGCCTGAGAGCGCCGCCTTCTTCAATGCTATATAGTAGCCTCAACTCCCTCCTCTAACTTGCTCCAATTTAACATAGAGGTGGAGACTATTGACACCCAACAGGTTTGTAGCATTGTGGCCCTCCTTAATTCCAAAGCAATGGAGCTCTTTGTGGATGCTGACTATGTGGAGCATCACAGGCTCACCACTCAACCTCTCCTCTCCCCAATCCCTATGTACAATTGCTGGGACCCCAAATGAAGCTAGATCTATTCATGCAGTAGTGGACCTAGTCCTCTGCTACAACTCTCATGCTGAGCAGGCCACCTTTGCGGTCACTAGCCTGAGGAAGTAGGATATGATCCTTGGCTACACCTGGCTTTGAGAGCACAATCCAGAAATTGACTGAGTCAAGAGAGAGGTGAGTATGAGCCATTGCCCCAGGCGCTGCACCACCTGTGCAGAAGAGATTAAGAAGGAGTGGCACACTGCTATGTGGGAACACTCAGCCATCTGGGCTTGTCAGGTAGGACACCTCCTCTTTGCAGACCTTAACCTTTTGAATCCTCCACCTTTAGTGTTTCCTCCTAAAGAGGCCCTCTACAAGGACAACAGGCATGGTGAGGGGCACTTTGAGCAAAAAGAGAATGGCAGAAAGGAGTTCCAACTTGCCCAGGACCTGGAGCAACTAGACAATGCTATTGAAGTAGAAGACTACATTTATGCCACTATGGATACTGCCTACCACTAAAGAGATCCGGGCTAGTCAGATCAATTTTCAGCGGCTGGCCTAAGCTTTTGCAGCAAACAACACCTCACAATCTTTCCAAGATGCAGTTCCCCACTACTTACACAATTTTGAGGATGTCTTCTCTAAGGCTTTGTTTGACTTGCTTCTAGAGCGCAAGCAGTAGGACCATGCTATTGAGCTGGTGCCCAATGCTACTTCCTCTAGCTGCAAAGTCTACCTGCTCACTCCCAAAAAGCAGGATGAGCTTGATGCATTCCTCTAGAAGAACCTTGAGTTTGAATGCATTTGCTCCTCAAAATCCCCAATGGCCTTGCTTGTGTTCTTCATCAAAAAGAAGGATGGTTTCTTTTGGTTAATTTAAGACTACTGCGTACTCAACGCAATAACTGTCAAGAACTGCTACCCCCTTCCTCTCATTTCTGAGCTCATTAACAACCTCCAGAGTGCACAATACTTTACCAAGCTGAACATCTGATGGGGCACAACAATGTGTGCATCCAGAAGAGAAATGAGTGGAAGGCAGCATTTTAAACCAATTGTGGGCTGTTTGAGCCTCTTGTCATGTTTTTCAGGCTTATAAACAGTCTGTCCACCTTTCAAACAATGATGAACAACATCTTCTAGGACCTGATCATAGACAGACTGGTGTGCATATACCTTGATGACATCCTCATTTACACTAAAGCCCTAGTGTGGCCTAAAAGTGAGGGGATGCAGAGCAGAAGGCTTTTGGAGCCCTCAAGGCTGCTGTCATCTCCAAGCCAGTCCTCATCTTCTCCAATGACAACCATCTTTTTTGTGTTGTGCTGACAGCTCCAATAGGTGCAGTCCTATTTTAGGAGTCTCCAGAAGATAGCAAGTGACACCCAATCACCTTCTACTCCAAGAGCCTCAATGCTGTGGAGCGCAACTACGAGATCCACAACAAGGAGATGCTAGCAATCATCTGGTTCCTAGAAAAGTGGCGCCACTTCCTGGAGGGAGCCTAACACAAGTTTGAAATTTGGACAGATCACAAGAATCTGAAGTACTTTTGGATGGCCAAGAAACTTAACTGTTGTCAGGCCTGGTGGTCCACAGTTTGTAGCAAAGTTCACTTAGAAGCTGTACCATCTGCTCCATATCAAGCTCCACACCTCTACTGTCTACTATCTGCAATTCAATGGCCAGATAGAATGTTCAATCAGGAGCTCAAGCAGTACCTCCACCTATTCTGCAATGAATGGCAGGATGACTGGGATGAGCTCCTACTTGAAGCAGAGTTTCAGTATAACAACCATGTTTACTCTGCCACCAAGATCTCTCTGTTCCTCCTGGATACAGGTCATCACCCTTGCAAGGGCTTTGAGCCTTTAGGACAACAATTGGAGAATGAGTTCATCAATGACTTTGTGGACCAAATGTGCAAAGCCCAGGAGGAGGCCAAGGCAGCTCTGACCAAGACTAAGGAAAACATGGCCCAATACTATAACCATGGACAACTGCTAAGTTCCACATACAAGCCCAGCAACCATGTGTACTTGAATGGCTCAGACATTGCTAACATGCAACCCTCCAAGAAACTGTTCCATCATCAATTGGGGCTATACAGAGTGGAATAACAAGTAGGCCCACTAGCATATTGACTCTGCCTGCCCCTTGAAATGCGACAGCTCTACTCTGTTTTCAACGTAGTTAAGCTCCTGCCAGCCCTAGATGACTCCATACCAGGACAATGAGCTCTGCCACTCCCGCTCCCAGTCCTAGCACTAGATGGCCCTAAATATAAGGTGGAAAAAATTCTGAACAGCTGCCTTTTCCATTGCAAACTACAGTACAAGGTGAAATGGAAGGGCTATGGCATTGAAGACATCTCTTGGGAACTGGCTAATAGCGTTCACACACCCACCCTGGTCAGGGAATTTCACCACATGCATCTCAATGCACTTTGGGCCATTTGAGGTATCCACCCCATTTCGTCAACTGATCAAGCAGTTCAAGACCTGTTTTACCCTGCATGTCAAGGCACTGCACTCTAGAAGAGGGGGTGATGTCAGGAGGCATTTCTTTTCATCTATATTTCCTTGCCTCAGTCACTCTTCTTTGAATTACTCAGTCCAATGCCAGACTTCCTCAAACATCAAGTTGGGCTAGGTTTCAAAAGAGGGGAAATTCCTACTATTTAGCCATCATTTTTCCCCTCTTTTCAGACTCAGCTGCACATGTGATCTAGGCATGTGATTCTAGCAGGTGACCTGGACATGTGACCCGGACATGTGATGTAGGTATCATGTGACTTACCTTTATTTTCTTTAATGCCTGGCAGGATAAATCTTTAGACTTGTTTTCTTTGGATTCCCCTCTGCCAGGTGCACAACTATTAATACTTATTTACTATATATATATTAATATACTTTGGATTCCCCTCTGCCAATTGTGTAATTAGCCACAACCTCCAAAAATCACCCTTACAGTTTCCAAACCAACTTAGGACCAGCCCACTGAAACAACTTGATGCACATTATGCAATACATTAAAGGAACACTCAACTATCACATTACCTACCACTACAAAGCTGACATTAGGCCCATTGGCTACATCAATGCTGACTGTGGGGGAGATCTAAACACTTGCTATTCCACTGCAGGCTATGTTTTTACCATGGCTAAAGGAGCTGTCAGCTAGAGCTTAAAGCGTTAACCCATAGTAGCCCTCTTCACTATCAAAGCCAAGTACATGGCCTTATATTGTGGGTCTCAGCAGGTGATGTGGATGTACAGTTGGTTGGAGGAGGTTGATTTTCACCAGGATTTCTCCATGACCCTCCATGTCAACAATTCCTCTGCAATTGCATTAGCTCAATACACTAAGAGACATGCCAGGGCAAAACACATTGACATTTGATACCATTATATTTAGGAATAGATCAAAGCTGAAAAAATCAAAATTGCTCATATCTCTATCACTGAAAACATTGCTGACATCCTCACTAAACCACTTCCATGTGTTACTTATGAGTGCCTTGTTGGCCTCCTCAAACTTCAACCCCTTGAGTTGGATGCTTTGAGTCTGGGGGAGTATTGAGGAAACTTGAGCACCTCACAGAGTTTGAACTGAGGACTATCTAATTTGGAAAGCTCATAGTGTTCCTTCACTACATTTCTTTTGTTCCTTTTTGCAACCTCCAAATTACTTTATCCTCTGGTTGATACTGTATAGCAACTACTCAGCCACCAATCAGTATGCCTATAAAATACTTACTGGATTAGGAATTACCCTCAGTTCTATTGCATAGACTAAGAGTATGTATTCATTTACCTATGCATATGCACTAGTGCTTACTTTACTCTGTAGACTCATACTTATACTTTGTCTACAGGTCAATATAATTGAGTTCTATTGCATAGACTAAGGACTTGTACTTATACTTTGTCTACAGTCTTCATTGCATAACTGAGCATCAAGAAATTTTGGTTGTCAATATAATGAGGAGCCTCACACAACTTGTTAGAACATGCTGCAGCAACTGCAGTTGATTCCAACAAAGACTAACCAATGCATGGAACATATTAACAATATGTGAACTATATGCCTAAGATCATTGAATCAGAACATGATGGATGGACAGTGTGGACTGGCTATTGACAATGGAGCAGATAATCTTGTGGAAGGATTTCTAGTGAGCCTTCTGGAAATTCCTTCTCTTAATAGAACAAATATCATTAGAATAAAGGATTCTGATTGAATAAAAAGGGGACCATACACAGTAAGCAATTGAGCCACAATTGCTGCACTATTTTGCAATCTTCTTGGGCATTGGGGTTCCACAGAATGTGCAGTAATCTTTAGGCAGCTAAAAATATATACTATCCATGCCAGCAAAGATTTCAAACATTGGTGTACTAATTTATATTTTTTTTTCTTTTTGATGATGAGTAAAAAGTAGATCAAACATCATCTATTCAAAATGTTACTATTATAATAGCTCCCTCTGCTAAGTTACAGCTAGTCAGTAAACAACAAAGGAAAAGGAATTTTTGCTAGACCAGTGATTCAAAGGGATCACATGAAGTGAGGGGAGGATGACAATGTAGTGAACAGTAAACAATGAACAAAAAGAAATTTTGCCAGACCTGTGATTCAAAGAAATTACATAAATTGAAGAGAAGATGATGATATTAATGTAAAGGACACTCAACAAAAAGTGCAAGTCAAACAATGAATAGATATAAATAAATTCACAAAAATGAGGACAGGCATATAGAAACACACACATACAGGACACATGAAAAGATGAATTATATAAATCAAGAGGAGAATGACAGATGACACTCAATAAAAATAAATACACAAGAATGAAGACACACACACAGAAAAAGTGGAAGAAAAGAAAAAGCACAAACAAATACAATACAGCAAATACAAATAAATTCAGGATATTGCAGACAAAAAATCCTGGAAGAAAGACCTTGATCTACTCTAGATTGGTTGTTCTTCATGCTTTGTCTTGCAAGCTTCAATGCAACATTCAGACACTTGAACTATTATAATGAAGATGTTCATGTAGAATGATTATGAGCATTTAAGGTCCAATAGGCCATATTTATAGCACTTCATCCCTCTGTGGTTCTGATACATGTCTATAAGAGCAACCTCTGGAGGCTGTGGCTCAGTCATACAACTGGCAGAGAGAGAACAAAAGTATATTAGAAGATATACAAGCAGTACTGTAGTAAATACTCACCTGGCAGAGGGAGATCCAAAGAGAACAAGTCTGGAGACTCCCTAGGCCAGGTGTGATGCTTCTGGGGCCTCAGAAGTGTGGGAAACAACTATATAAAACAACAGAAAAAGAATAACCCTAACCTAAATAGTGAAAACTTCAAAAATTGCCTAAATAGAAAAATGAACATGATTACACAAGCAGGCAGGAAAGCTCTGGTTATGTAAGCCAGAAAAACTCCAGTTACCTAAGCAAGGGAACCTCTGGTTACCTAAGCCAGGAAAACTCCAGTTATGTAAGCCCAAAGTTGGAAGTGCTGGGAGGGCCATCTTGTTTGCATCATAATTCAAGAACTAGAGCATCTTGGATGCTGAAAGTAAAATCAATGGATAGGATAGGGCTGAAGAAGGAGTGTAGATGGAGGTCCTTGATAAGGAAGAAATAAGAGTGAGAGAAGAGAGAGAAAGACAAAACTGAGGAGTCCTCTGACAATGTCAGGTAAATTGAATAATCAATAATGGTGTCTAGGCATAGTATAGTCAGATTTTGAGAGACATGATGTGGGGTTTTGAAATCTAAATCTTTGCCACACTGTTGTCTGATGGCGGTGGCATGTGCGACAGTTGGAACGCCACACCGTTTTGCCTGTGCTCAGGTGGCTCTGGAAATATGTCGTATAGCACATTCACAGCCTTGAAAAATGCCAGAGCTGCCTTTGCATATATAGTGAGTCACGATCTTTCAGATTTCTGCCCTAGACTCAAATGTCGTCACAAATACTAACTTAGATACTTTCACATTTCTGTCAATTGGAAGACCAATATGGGTATGGAGAATGGTATTAGGTTTAATCGTCTGATACTTATTTGGCTTTTACATCCCAAGCCGTAAACATTTGTTTAACGGGACCACTAAAACGCCACTCGATGTAAGGGAGCAACACGGGGTCAGTGCTGTGTTGTTTCTCCACCAGCCTCTGCCATCCTGAAATCGGATGGAGCTTTGAATAGTGATGGGCGGCTGTCAAGAATCAAAATCGGAGTTGAAAATCAATCATTAAAAATAGTTTGACCCTTCTCTCCCAACTCATGACAATGCCCTTTACATCAGAGCCCATTACGCAAATTCAGTCTCTTCTCTCGGAGGACTTGTACTTCTTGAGGAGGAGGTCACCTCCGAGATTTTACCAACGCACGTATTCTCCACTTACGGCGCGTCTACTCGACATCGTGGCTCTCTTCTTGGCCACTGGAGAATCAAACCCCACCCTCGCTACATTCTGGTGGGAGAAAGACGCCAAACTTTACATCGCAGAGAGTCCACCCTCCAATAGTCAAAATGATGCCATTATCACCAAAATATTCTTCGACAACTTGAGCCGAGCTCAGGGGTTCGAGAGTATGACCCCTTTTCTTGCTACGTATTGTCAGGCGGGTGTCAACAAACGAATTCATCATCTTCGCCAATCCCTGTCAATGGTCTACGACTTGTTCGATAAATCTGGTGGTACAGCGGACCCTTTCAATCAACTCAAGGATATCATTAAAAACGCTCAGCCTCCATTTGTTTCTGATGATTCCGAGAACGCGATCAGCACTTTCAAGGAGCTGGTTGTGATCTCTCGAAGAGTGCTAGATGTACATGATCGTATCTTTTCTACTAGGCATCATCACTCAGGTGTTTGTCGTTTGCAACGACACCTTGACAAAATGGCACAATACCTCCATGTCAGAGCCCTTATTAAATTCTGGAAGAAGCACGGGAAGCATATTGACATAATCTGGATTCCCGGTCTTGAACTGCTTGGTGGAGCTCGTACAATGAAGATGGAAACAATTATGAGTCGACACTTGCGCGTGGTTCCCGGGAACCATGCTTCGAGTCCTGAAGAGCTTAGAGACCACATATTGTGGCTTGCTGGATTAATGGGATCCATTACAATCACCCCACACGTCCACGCAGAAGTCATTCTGATTCTCTACGTATCCGAGAATATTGGCCTGCGACATTTGCAGGATTATTCAGAACTGCTAATCGGGAGCAACAAGACCAGTTGTTTTGCATGTACATGTTGGAGGAGAGCGTTCAATTCTTCTTTTGGTCTAAATTGGGAAGCCACTTCCACTCATAGTCAATTTGATTTCGAGACGAGGTGGAAAACCATCTCGAGTAACTGCGTACCGCGCTCGGACTGGGTCATTCCTTATGACAATAATATTCTGCCTCTACGTGATATAGATCCAAGTACCCTTCGTCGTTTCTACGAAGCTGTGCTTACTTGCGTCCAAGATGAAGTGAAAGTACTGTTGGCAAGGGAGCTTGCCGGCGCTGATCGAAGAATCTCTGACATGAAGTGTGAATACTGGTAGAAATCAATATCTACATAATTCTACATAATTTGAATGGGTTATCGAATCATGTCCTTCAATCACTTTAGCAAGAAATTCAATACTCCGTATCCTGTTCCGAACCATTGCTGCGATCACCTACAGCATGTCTGCGCAACAGGACAAATTCTCTATCGTCGTTACAGTGCTTATTGCCAGTTCCAGTCGGCCACTACATCCTACCTCACAGCCTAAATGTCCAGTACAGTACACTCGCGATTGGACCGGTCAATCTCTAATATTTCACAAGCAAGTCCCAAATACTCGCATGGGTCGAGACCTCACGCCTCACCTCGGCGCTGTCGCCTACTCACTGCTCAAAGACGCTCGTGTCGTAGTTGGCTGGCAAGTTCTGCACGCACCAGAACGTGTCGTAGATGTGCTGTTTCGCGAAGGAGTGAGGGGAGATGGGGACGTACTTGGCACCACCGGGTTTGCGTGCGCGGAAGCAGAATTGGGTGTCGGAGACCAACGTCAGACAAATTGAGTGAGTCATTGATACCGGTGTCGAAGCGTAGTATAGTCAGGTTTCGAGAGATACGGTGTGGGGTTTTGAGATCTAAATCTCCACCGCACTGTCGTCTGGCGGCACCGGTGGCATGCGTGGCAATTGGGACGCCACCTCCGGAAATATGTTGTATAGCATTATGTGGCGTTCACAGCCTTGAATGCCACTCGATTGAGTTCCGGTCGGCTGCACAGTACGTCCTACCTCCGAGTCCCAGCCTGGATTATCCAAAACAGTGCGCTCGCGATCGGACCGGGCCAACCCTTAATATTTCACAAGCCGGTCCCAAATGCACGATTAATAAACTGAATGACTCAAATGGGGTCTTTATAACGACTGATACAAAGTTGAACTAATCAGACAAAAACACGTGAGGCCTTATGACTATGATTGTGCTCCATACCTTCAAGGCCTCACAGCTCAAATCGTTACTACGACCACCTCCAGCATACCTGCTCAAAGCGTTGAATTCTCCGTCAGCCATACTTACGCTCTGTAGTGTCAATTTTAGCCAGCTGAGAGTTTTTTCGTGAACTAACTGACATCATAGTATATCAGCACGTGCCAGCCTCTACGCACTGACAAAACATCTCGGACAAGTGGATTTCTAAGGTCCTCGTCAAGGAGTACAGTCATCCATAAACCTTCTGTAACTTATATATCGAACTCTCGCTCCACGTTTTCAACAGTCCGCATCATGACCACCAAAGACCATACCTCGCAGTCCGATATCGGCAAGATGAAGACTGAAGCTGATGGGAGTTTTAAACGTGCAGATGCCTCGTTCCGTAACACCATCGAGAAGGGTGGTCGCTTTGAGCCTGAGCTTGGTACGATTGACCCTTATTGTCGCCTACCTTTTAACTCTGTCACCCCAGATCGCTATCATCTCTACGTCTCATATGCCTGCCGTGAGTCTCCTGAATACGTACTACGGGCACATGAATAAATTGATTACGATACCCTTTCTCCAGCATGGGCCACGAGAACTTTGATTGTTCGCAAGTTGAAGGGCTTGGAGGGAATTATCCGTGAGGCGTCTTTTGATTTCGGTAGTTGGTTCGTGCTGAGTGAGACATTGATTTACCTAGCGGTGACAGTGGTGTCACCGCGTATGGGCACAAAAGGGTGGCCTTTTGCGAACGTTGATACTTTCCCCGACGCCGACGTTGATCCTTTGTACAAGGCCGAGCACGTCAAGGATCTCTACCTGAAAGCTGATTCACAATACAACGGCAGGTCTGTCGCCTCTATTCATTCACGATGAGCTCAAATTCAACTAACATCTTTGTAGATTTACTGTCCCCGTTTTGTGGGACAAGAAAACGCATAGCATTGTCAACAATGAAAGTTCGGAGATCATCCGCATCTTCAACACGGCTTTCAATCATTTGATTCCTCCTGAGAAAGCGGCGCTTGACTACTATCCGACGAATCTTCGTAGTCAGATTGACGAGCTAAATGCGTGGATCTATCCCAACATCAACAGTGGGTTATATAGATCCGAGTATTTACCCTGTGCAGCACGGCTGACTAGGTGCATGTTTTAGACGGAGTTTACCGAGCAGGATTCGCGACGACGCAGGAAGCGTATCAGAAAGCTGTCGTCGAAGTTTTTGAGGCTCTCGACCGCGTCGAGAAACTTTTAGCTGGAAAGGACTACCTCGTGGGAGACGAGCTCACAGAAGCCGACATCAGACTCTGGGTTACCATCGTATGTTTTTTTTTTCTTCGCTGTCACAGGGTGTGCTTCCAAGAGATTGTGTTCCCTCATTGTGAACTTTCTCCAGATCCGCTTCGACCCGGTCTACGTAGGCCACTTCAAATGCAACATCCGTACGATTCGTGGCGGATACCCTGCCATACACAAGTGCGTCTTTTTCTTTTTTCATATATAATCCTGTTTCTGATGCACAAACACCGTCTATTCTCAATCTAACATACATTATTCCTCTTTCGGACGCTCCATGATTTACTCTCACGCCCTCGTCTCTTTCCACTCAATCACTCCACATACAGATGGATGCAGAAACTCTACTGGACCAATCCAGCCTTCCAGTCTTCCACGAACTTTGAGCACATCAAAACGCACTATTATTGGTCCCACGCGCAGGTACGCCCCAGTCTTCAAGTTCCCATTCCTCCTTTTATCATCTCGCGCAGATCAATCCTACCAGGATCGTCCCCGTCGGACCGATTCCCGACGTCCGTCCGCTGTAAGGAAGGAAGGAATAAGCAACATGCAACTGTACAGTAACTAGCTATCTATCTAATCACGCATGACCACGCCACAAAATAAGGTTCAACAACAATGAATGGTTGTACTCTAACTGTGATTGGCATAGTCTTTCCCACCCCAGTCAACTTATGAAAATGATATATCATATCGGGCTCCCACTCGGTCGAACTATGAATAAACTGATATATTATTCCGGCTCGGATTCGCCGGAAGAGAGCGAAGTATGTAGAACGCACTGCTGAGTGCGCGTGAGCGCATGACATCGGATACTTATTTATCCATAAAGTAGACTCGGAAATGCGGATCATCACGCGTACCCGTGGTATCAGCCGTATGTAAGTTATGCGTCTGAAATCGTGTACATACAAATATGCTGCTGCATTATGCGATCTTCCTGAGCTTGAACTTGAACTTGAGCTTGAGCCTGAGCCTGCGGGTGGAATGCGGAAGGGCTGACGGACGACAACCCCGTCCGACCCGATTGTCCATAATGTACAATAAACTTATGATCGTACGGGCTTACATTCCACATGGGCACAGCGAAGACGTGGAAGGTGCGGGTAACCCGCACCCAAGCAGTATACCTCTTTTTGTTTTTTTTTCTAGAAAAAAAAAAAAAATATGCAAATGCACTTGGGACAGACTCGGAACGCAAGTGATTACGCCTGAGATGCATTTCAACGAGCGAAAAGCAAAAAGTAAATATAGCATTCTACACTTCATGGGATAGTAGGATGGGGGGCACTAGGGATGTTGTTGTTGATGTTAACGATGTGCACGTAGGAATGTTAGGAGGGGTAGGATGTACGTTGTGTACGATAGATATTCAAAGTAGCAAGCAAGCGAGTACGTGAATGCGATAGGAGGTGTGCTGAAATAAAGAGTCGTAAGCAAAGCGTGACAAATGATAGAAGAAGGATCGATCGTCGTCCGTTCTGAAAGAAGTAACATGAAAATCACGAACCAGCGACTGCTATGTACCTACCTCACAGCACGCCCACACCGAGAACCAGAGCGAGCGTCAAGATGTGTGCCTGTAAAAGGCAACGGAAGCGGAGACGGGGAGAAGCAGCGGCAGCGTTGGTGTTCGCGCCCGTTGCCGTGGCCGTTTCCGCTGGGCTCGCGCCGGTAGAAGCACGGGTGACACTTGGGCCTGAACCTGAACCTGGGCCGGAGGAAGCGGAGGCCTGTATAGGGGTCAGTGGGTGTCAGACATGGCACGTGTGCGGTTTTTCTTATTTACGCGTGTACGCGCCGTGGAGTAAATCATCCGATAATAGGAATAGAGCACGCGAGAAGAAAAGAAGCTCACCGTCGCACTTGTGCTAGTCGTGATTGCGACGAGACCGTTGGCGATGGTGCTCATGGGCGTACAGGAGCTGGAGGGGGGCACGGGGTGTGCGGGGGGCGTGACGGGCTCGCCTTGGAAGAAGGTAGAGGTGCCGTAGACGCCCATTGGCTTTGTGTGTGTGTGAGCAAGAGGGAGACTTTGCGCTTCGCGCCTCACCTGGCCGCTGTCGCCTAGACACTGCTCAAAGACGCCTGCGTCGTAGTTGGCTGGCATGTTCCACGCGCACCCGAGCGTGTCGTAAATGTGCTGTTGCGCGGTGAGGATGGGGATGGGGAGAGGGGATGGAGACGTACTTGACACCAGGTTGGTGCCATTGGGCCGGGTTTGCATGCGCGGAAGCAGAATTGGGAGTCGGAGACAAAGTTCTATTGGTGGTGTGGTTAGCGATGGGTGGGGAAGAGGGGAAGGACGGACTGTCCATTCGAAGATTTGTTCGAGCTGGCCAAAGGCGGTGGAGAAGACGAGCCCGCCGATTGGGTTGCCTGTGAAGCGTGACGCTGGTGAGCGACTCGTTTGAAGAAGAGACGAACCGTTCCCGTCTTGACCGTGCGGATCAAGCTAGGTCAGTGAGTTGTCAGCTGGCATGGAATGGAAGCTCCGACTCGGCAGTCGGATCTCACCTCGCCCTGGGACAGAGGTGAGTGGCGGATGGACGGGGGAACAGGGACGTACGCACGCCTGCGTCGCCTGCAGGGATGTTGAGGAACGTGAGGTTGCCTACGCCTGCGGGCGGGTGAGATGGAGGGGCGTGGGAGGAGACGAAAGTGTACCCGTGACCTGCACAAAGTCGGGGGTCTGGACAAAGTGAGCACCTGCGATGGCGCCATCTGGGATGAGGCGGGTGCCCGTGCCGTTCTGGGAGGGCGTGAGTGGCGGACGCGGGAAGAGTCAGGGCCGACCTTGGTGCACCACGCGACCTCGATGCGCTGCGGCGGGTCAGTCGGGGATCACGGCGGCGCAGGGGGCGTACTCGCCTCAGTGTTGCCAATGACGGCGTCCGGGCCGGGCGAAGGGGGTGCCCAGACGCACCAGTCCGTGAGGGAGTTTACTGTCGTGTGGTTCGCGGGAGAAGGGGCGGCGGGGGACGGGCTTACTGTAGGCGTTCTGACAGTCGGACGTCTGGTTGAACGCGGCGGCGCATCGGTTCATGCCGGTTTGACCCTGCTCGGAGTGGTCTGGCGCGTTCGAGGGCAGATACGTCGCGCTCTGGGCGCGGGCAAGAGCGGCGGCGGCCAGCAGGGCGAGGAGATGCATCGTGGGCAGACGCAGGCGTGCCCATCGCACTTACTTCTTATCTCGATCGCCGGTCCTTCTTCGGCGATCGATCGATCGCATCTATAAAAGTGATTCTGGTTTCTACATTCACTCATGTTGTCTCTGCTCACACTCGCACTCGTTGTCTTTGTACTCGTCCACGTCGTCCCCTATTTCTGGGACGCACACAATGCCCGCGGCCTTCCCGGCCCGTGGCTTGCCCGCTTCTCTGACTTTTGGCTCGGCCTCGTCAGCAAAGGCGGCCACCGCTCAGAGACCATCCACCAGCTCCATCTCAAGCACGGTGAGTCCCCCGTCCACCGTCCTGTTCCTGTCTCACCCCTTGCAGGCCCCCTAGTCCGCATTGCCCCTAACCACATCTCCATTGCCCACCCAGACGCCCTCCAGGTCGTCTACGCCCACGGCAACGGCGCCCTCAAGTCCAACTTTTACGACGCCTTTATCTCCATCCGCCGCGGCATCTTCAACACCCGTGACCGCAACGAGCACGCCCGCAAGCGCAAGATTGTCTCCCACATCTTTTCCCAAAAGTCCGTCGTCGAGTTTGAGCCCCACATCCGCGCCCATGTCACCGCTCTCATCCATCAGTGGGACCGCCTCTTTGACCTGGCCCGCAAGGGCAGCAACGGGTCAGAGGGTGGCGGATGGCATGGCAGAGACGGCCGGCTGTATCTCGATTGTTTGCTCTGTACGTCATTTCTTTGCCTTTTAGACTCGATCAATAATCCAGATAGGGGCAAACTATCTCGCCTTTGATATCGTGGGAGACCTTGCCTTTGGTGCCCCCTTTGGCATGATTCAGGCTGCAAAGGATGTCGCCAAAGTCCCCAAGAACCAATCCCAGTCCCAGGCCATGTCCACCTACGGCAAAGAGTCCCGCCCAGAGGACGTCGCAGAGGTCCCTGCAGTCAAGATCCTCAATGGCCGCGGCGAGTACTCCATGGCCCTCGGTGTTCTCCCACCGTGGTGGCGCCCGTTCGCACGTCTGATTCCGTGGTACAGGCGCGGCGAAAAAGATGTCAAGACCCTCGCCGGCATTGCCATCATGGCCGTAAAGAATAGGCTCATGTCTGATTCCGACAGAGTTGATCTTCTTGCCAAATTAAAAGATTCCAAAGATTCGAATGGGAATTTCATGTCGCGTGAGGAAGTCACTGCCGAGGCACTCACCCTCCTGATCGCCGGATCCGACACCACCTCCAAGTACGTCCCCATCCGTCTTTTTCCTCCCATGTACTAACACCCACCCACCCAGCTCGACTTGCGCAATAATCTACCACCTCGCCTCGAACCCCTCCACCCAGCACAAGCTCCAGCGCGAGCTCGACGACGAGCTCGGCTCTGAAGACCTCCTCGCCGCAACCGCAGACCAAGTCAAGAGTCTCCCGTACCTCGACGCCTGCATCAACGAAGGCCTGCGCATCCACTCCACCTCGTCCCTCGGCCTCCCGCGTGTCGTCCCCGCGGGCGGGCTCACCATTCTCGGCGTGCACTTTCCCGAAGACACCGTCGTCTCCGTGCCCTCGTACACCATCCACCGCGACGTCGACACCTGGGGCCCTGACACCGAGGTGTACCGCCCCGAGCGCTTCCTCGAGGAGAAGAGGCAGGCGAAAATACAGCGGTGCTTCAACCCGTTTAGTACGGGCCCCCGCGCGTGTGTCGGGCGCAACCTTGCGTTCTTGGAGTTGCAGGTTATCATTGCGAGTCTGGTGAGGAGGTACGAGTTTGTGCTCGAGAGAGAGGGGCAGGTTATGCATACGAGCGAGGGGTTCTTGAGGAAACCTCTGGGGTGTGTCGTTGGTATTCGCAGGAGGGATGTGTGATGGTCATGGTTTACTTTATTTACGAGGATCTTTATCGTGTTTTGCTTACCTTTTTCCGCGCGCGGGTTGTCCTTCGTCATCATCCACATACCCCCTGCCCTATTCTTCGTCCCTCATTATCACATATACCGCCCCACGCACGTCCCTATTCACTACCCACTATCCATCCAAGGACCAATCTATGCACGCACACCTTCACGTACCTTTGTATCTTTGTATCTGTATCACAAATCAAAACAAATCGGCAACTGCTTGCGATTGTAAACGCCGAATGATTGTGTGTACGAGAGCGCCGAGCGCTGTTGGTGCTGGGCGTGAGTGATTTGGGTGGTGGGCGGTCGTGGGTGTGGGGTTTGTAGGAGGGACTGGGGTAGCCTTAGATGTGGAGGGGTGATATGATGGTTTGATGGTTTGATGGATTTGTTCACGGGTGCTGTACGTATCATACGTACAGAGGCAAAGCAAAACTCCAAAAAGAAAAAAAAGAAAGACTGCTCCAGGTCGGATCTCCTTATTCAGACAGGTTCTTTCCTGAATCTGAAAAAAGAAATTATCTCCTCCGAATTGGATACAAATACATACTAATTGTAGGGAGTCTGACTACCTGCAACTACGGCCGCGATCGAGGTCTGAGGACCCGGCCCGTGGGGGACATCATGTTTCATGATGATATTTGAGAGTCTAGAGTCTAGAGAGGCATAGGTGTTCGGTGGTCATAACTAATAAGTAAGTACTTGGCATTTTGGCAGACGCACGTTGTCTCAATATTTTATGTACCTCACTTTCGCTCATTCTCAACGAGAAGCCCCCAATTACATTGACCTCTGTGGTTTTAACTTTGTACAAGGCTATCATATTATTATTAATTGTCATATACGGTATAGCCCTGGTTATTGACGTTCTTTATTACACTCTAAACAAGCAAGTACTGGTGCGGCTGCATTTTGGATCCCATCAGTATCAAGTACATATCACGGTACAGCAGTGAGTGCACTTACAGACAGAAGGAACACGACTCCGCGATTACACAGGTACAAGTCTCGATGGCTGATGCTCAAAATGTGATTTCTGGTAACTTGAAGTTTGGAATCTTGCCCTCCGTCACCGGATCCGTGGAGTATCCATCCTGCTCCGGTGCAGATACTTTGGGCACCTTTCCGAATTTGAGCTGCTCCGGTACAGCTACTTTGGGTACCACCTTTTCAAAGTTAAACTTGGCCGACGCCGTGACCGGCAAGGAGCTTTTTGGAAGTTTGAACGGCAAGTCTGGCATGTTGTTCAGGAATTCTTCAATTTGTTGTTCCGCCTTTCGTGCCGCAGCTCTTTCTTGGACCCAAGCCTTCGAACTTTTTCTGAATTCTTCCCTGAGATCGTCTTTATATTTTTGAATTCTCCGACTAGAAGACGAATTTATGGTTAGCATAGACAAATCGCGGACACAAAGAAAAAAAAAAAAAACATTCTCACTCATATGCTTCCTCTGCAAGATTTGGACAAAAAAGAAAAAGAAAAAAAAAAAGAAATCATTTAGTGAAACCGAGGTCCAAGGTGACAAGCTATGCGCGCACTGACCAGATTCTCCTTTCCTTATCCTCATATCAGTGTTTATTGTGGGCGAGCGTTGATAATGATCTTTGGCAAAGGAAATCGACAAAAGGGCCGAAGCGACAAAGAGGAGGACAATCCGGAGCGAAGGCATTTGAGATCCTGTGAATGAGGCTTCGGTTCTTTTGCGGTGCAGGTTTTATACGCAAGAATCTGCTACAACGCGTCATTCGGAATGGAATTATGTTGTTCGGGAGCTCCATGTTTCACTGTGTAAAAAACCTGTCGGCGCCGTCATCGTCATTCTATGCATGGCTAGATGACATTGCAATGAATAATGAATGACCAACATTGAAACATGTTGGACAAAGGTTCACTACCGATCCTGACCCAAGGGTCCGATGATTTACCTTGATGCTAAACAGAACAAGGGTAAGCGGCCCTTTTGTTCCAAGATAGCAACGGATGTGAGGGATAACTATCTACATACATATGTAAGGAATGAAATCCTGTAGGTGTGTATAGATATAATCCAGAGCTCGAATGAATCTGCATCCATGGGTAGTAAAGCTTCCTCCGTCTATTTCACTTGTTCCATCCATCGTACAACTTGTACTCAGATGATGACGCGTATATCGTTTTCATTCGATGACATTACGATGGATGCCGCTTGCCGTCGGCCGAATTTCCATGCATGGTTTAGAAACATACTAACAATGCAATAATGTATGACTGAGGTCCGGCTCGCATACAAACATACTAGTTCCAATGCTTGTATGGCCGTTGCGAGCACGCACCGCTGACAAAAACCGACCTTCCTCGCTGTGGCGCTGTGTCAAAATGGATGGAAATTGAAAGAGCTACAGAGGGATACTCCTTTGAAGGCAATGACTACCAGTAGGTTATTTATTTGAGAATGACGTGGTGAATTATGGTATGGTAGAACGCTGAACGCTTATGTGGATTAGCAAATTGTCCTGGGCTATCGGCCTGGTAGTACATGATGCATGTCGCGACATTACCGCGGATTTAAGGCTGTTTTGACGTGAACGGTAACACCTGATACAAGTTGATTGCCCGCGAGATGCGGCGCGATGAGGCGAGGTCCTTTCTTGGATACCCTGGTTAAGTTCTCGATTACCGGTTAGTCTATTTTACTTGTTCCATACTGTGCGGTACTCGTACAACTTGTACTCAGATGATGACGCGTATATCGTTTTCATTCGATGACATTACAATGGATGCCGATTGCCGTCGGCCGAATTTCCATGCATGGTTTAGAAACATACTGGAAATGCAATAATCTGTGTATGACTGGGGTACAACTCGCATAGGAACATACTAATTTCAATGCTTGTATGGCCGTTGAGAGCACGCGACATTCCTACTTGTGGCGCTGTGTCAAAATGCATAGAAATCAAAAGAGCTATGGAGGGATACTCCTTTGAAGGCAATGACTACCCGTAGATTATCTACCTGGAAGGTATGGGTCATTAGATCTAAGGGGGAAGAGGGGGGTATAGAGCCATCTATGATCAGCAAGCCTGTAATCTTGTAATAAGGAGGGCAAACATCTTATTTCAATTTTCATTGTATACTATTTACATGATGATATTGTCCTCCCTGGTATATATTACAATGGTTGCCTCATTGTATGCCTCTTTGACTGGCCAACATCAAATAGGGATTTGCACTCCCTGTATGTTCTTGCACCTGTTGAAATGCCATCATACATGGATTATGTTGGTTCAGCTTTCTACAAGGCCAACCTCTGACAGAGTTTATATCAGTATGGTGACTATTCTCAATTTCAGCAAATTGTTTAACTAGACAAATTAGCAACAATGTTCCTAAATATAATAGCCTATCTGACCAAAAGTCCTGATCTTCCTTCTATAAATCGTACATTATACTAATAAATGCATCATAAGCACAACTGTTTGAAGTCCACTGAGTACCAACTGGTTGTGTTGCTTCTTCTGGGCTTAGTAAATGTGGCCTCTGAATATTCATGCATAGCCACTTGTTTCTTGATTCTTTCAATAATACATCATCAATAAGTAATTTTGATTCCAAATACTTGTGTTTACATCTTTCTATTCACCATCAACATTTTGGAGGTTGAGCACCTTTTGCTGGTATGAATGAACCTCTAGTGGGTGGACATGGTTTCATCATGTCATTCTTGCTACCAAGTCTCCATGGTATTCTAGAAGAATAAGAATCATCAAATGGATCTGATACATTCTAAACAAGTGCAGGATGGAAGTGTGGAGAGAGGTATTCTTTCTTCATACATGTTCTAAAAGATGCAATCAGGTCTGATCTTATAGGTGCATCATGGAGACCAGCTGTCAGGGGACTCCTTATTTCACTCCTTATTTCTTCTCTATTCCTTCATTCATTAATGTCCTTATTTCTTTCTTTATTCTTCCATCTTACTGCTCATATTCTTCCAACTCTATCTATTGATGCTACTTTCTGCCTCTGAAGTGCTCTAGTTCTTTAGTTATCCTCCAGACAAGTATGGCCCCTTCAACACTGCCCACAGACAGCTTATATAAACCGGAGTTTTCCTTTCTGACTTCCAAAATCTGGAGTTTCCCTGCCTTTCTGATATTTTTTGGAGAGAAGTCCTGTGAGGGGTTTTATTTCAGCACTATACACCTGGGTTTGACATTGCTTACTGGTGCTACAGTACTCTAAGTGGTCATATGGTTGCTATAACTTTAACCCCACCTGGCATCTGCTGTTAACAACCCATCCCTGGTTTAACCTGTATTAGCTAATCAATTTGTAGTGCAAATGGTGTGTTCACATGAGTCCCACAATCTATAACCTTCTCACCCCCAAAGCAACCAGACTAAATGCCCAATGGAGTATCCTTGGCAATTTGGCTCAGGTTGAGTCACAGTACAACTCTTTGCACAGAGCCTCATGCTTTGTAACCTGCCCCACCTCCCCAGTACTTCTTAGTCAGCAGAGTTTCAACTCCTGCATGCACTGTTTTCTTTGGCACCCTGACAGCCCACTGTTCTTATAGTTGACAGGCTTGGCCAGGCCCTCCATACTTGCTGATACATTAGTTTCACATGATGTCATTGCTCCTTCCAATTTTTCCAGGGTCCATTAAGGCCTAATGATCCATTTTATGCATTAGGGAGAGTGATGATTGATTGATATCATTGCCAGGTAGTGCAGTCATTAGTAACCCAATTAGTCTTTCAGGATTAGCAGCCAAACTGGTCTGTGATCTCCCAGCTGCAGTACACCCAGGCCAGTAGTTTTGGTAGCATTGAAGAACCTCAGCAGCCAGTGTCTATTGTGGTCTGGCCTGGCACTACTCCAGCCTATTCCAGTTGCAGAATTGGCCTCAGATATCTGGTTATGACTTGGTCTATGTGGGATCTCCTAGCATGACCTGTAGCTCCACTCCTCTTGGTATCACATGCGCAAAATGATTTTTCAAGCTGCATCCCCAATGGTCTGGGGGTGAAGGTTTGGGGTTTGCTTGATGTTGAGTGGCTCAACTCATGTTTCCATGGGGCTATTGGCCCCTGCTGTTACTATTTGTACCTGACAAACACTGTTTTTGTCAGCACCAATGCTAATTGCCTTTGAGTTCAGTAGTGGCCAGTTGGCCAAAATTCCAGGTACAATGGTGTATAAGTTCACATGCTGGGGGTTCTCTGGTACTCCATATGAGCTCAAACAGCTCTACAAGTACTATGCAAACCCACATGTACCTTGTTGCAACCATATTATTGCATATATGCTGCTGTCAAAACTTAAGGAGTTTGCACAATGCTGCAACATGTCCCTACATGATTGTACCATGGGGTTGTTGTGTGCAGATCCCACTTATTAGGATCTTATAAACCCTATGCAAGGTCCAGAGGACCTTCCCCTGGTGGAAAAGCATTATATTCCATCACGCTTCCTGCATATGAAAGATGATGGCTCCATAGCCTTGCATGTGTTGCATGCCCCTGATCTGAATACGCTGTTTGACCTTGAACAGCTAGCGTACTATGCTCTCATTTTTAGCAGGCCAAGTATGGAAAACACCTGGCAAGGCATTGCAGTTGACTTTGCGTACCACATGCATGCACTTTGCAGGGCTCTCTGCGCCAACAGCACAGGAAAAGCTACTCTCATTTGCCAGCTGGCACTGGTCATGGCACACCCAGGACTATATTATGAGGTGATTAACACCTTCAATAAAGTTTACAAGAAACCCTTTGAGGCCCAAACAGGGGCCCAGATAACAATTCACCAAGTTCATGTACCTGATGACAAGGTACAGAACTTCTCCAATGATGATGCGCTTTGCATTTTCTATATAATTGTATTTTGGTTGAGTGGGTGGACCATGCATACACATATGGAGTGGTCTACCTGGAACAGCAGTTCCATCAACCAATGATATCCTTGGACATCTTCTGCAATATCAATGATGAGCGCCTTGAGTGCCTCAAAGCATACAGCACCCCTGCTGCTGTCCCACAATGGGATGGATGGTGCAAAATAAACAAGGAGGACCAGTATTCCCTGTCAGGAGACGCTTCTTTTCACTTATATTTCTTGCCTCAGATCACTCTTTCTTAAATTACTCAGTCCAGTGCCAGACCCCCTCAAACATCAAGTTGGGCTCGTCAAGTTGGGCTGGGTTTCAAATGAGGGGAAATTTCTGCCATCTAGCCATCATTTTTCCCCTCATTTCAGACTCAGCTGCACATGTGATCTAGACATGTGATCTCAGCAGGTGATCCAGACATGTGACCCGGACATGTGACCTGGACATGTGACCCCAACATGTGACTTAGGTATCATGTGACTTACCTTATTTTTTTCAACGCCTGGCAGGGTGAATCTTTAGACTTATTCTCTTTGGATTTCCCTCTTCCAGGTGCGTAACTATTAATACTAATTACCTCTACATATATTAATATACTTTGGATTCCTCTCTGCCAGTTGTGTGATTAGCTGCAACCTCCAGAGGTCGTTCTTACAGCAGAACAAGTCTCCTATCTCTGGTCTGGAGGCCCCTTATAGCTTGCCAAATATCTAGGCTCCTATTTGTTGCCTCTCCACCAGATTTAAACCTTGCATTTCTATGCCTCAGCTTGCCCCTCCAAATTCATTCGCAGAGGCTCTGGCTCTACAGGATGATGCTTGGACTCGCCTGCTCCAATTAGAAGCCCAAGTGCACCTCACCCAAACCTCCCTATCCTTACACACATCTGAACTCTTCTCCCTTAGCCAAACTACTGAAACAATTTTGGACTCCCTTTGGGCGCTCCTTGAGCACCTCCCTGCAGCCCAGGCTGCATGCCCTGCTTCTCCACCACTGGTCCCTCACCTTTCTGCTCTGGGCCCAGCTCCTCCAGTGCAGGAACGTGCCAATATTCACCACTCAGTGCTTCCTAATGCATATGATGGTGACTGTGCATCTGGAGAGCACTTTTTCCAATCATGCATCACCTATATATCCAGCTCTGCGGAGACGACTTTCTTTCTGATGAGCTGAAGATTGCATGGGTCCTGTCCTATATGAAGTCTGGACAGGCAGCCACCTATGCGATGAGGGTGTTCCAGCGCACAGGCGGTGTTGCAGGGTTTGCGGGCTGGCCTGAGTTTCAACAGGAGTTCCAGGATGAGTTCTTTCCCTGGAATCCAGCCAAAGCTGTGGCGCTGATCCTCTGTGACAAGGATCAGTATGGACAGGGTAAGCAATCCCTGGACGAGTATATTGACTTGTTTAGGGCCCTGGTTGAGCAAGCTGAGTACCCTGATGGCCTTCAACTTTGCCTCATGTTTCAGGAAGGCCTACACCCCACCCTCATGGAATGCATGGACAACCTTGCAGAAGAACGCCTCTCAGATAGCCAGGTAGCACAAGACCAGTGGCAGCTCATGGAACGCAAGCACGATCTTTATCGGGCAGCAGCTCCTGCCCCCCATGTGCGACCTTTGGCCCCTCTCCTCTGTGTCAGAATGTTCCCAGTTTCTGCTCTGCCTCTTTCAACACCTTCTGCATGCCCGGTCCTACCCCCAGAAGCCTCAATGGATGTAGATGCATCCAAACAGTGTTCTAGCCTCCCACTTCTATGCTGATGTTGCAGCGCACCTGGATACTTTGCTCAAAGGTGCCCTCTAGGACTTGAAGTGTGTTACCTGGCCCCTGAAGAACAGGAGGAGTTACTCCTGCAGCTCCTGGCTGCCCATGATGTAGCTGGAGTCTCCTCTCCTGACATGGCCCTTGTGGAGGAGTCTCCCAGAAAGGCATCAGATGATGGAGTTTCCATGGAGGTACTCAAGGAGGATTTTCAAGGAAGCAGCGGGTGAATAGTATGCCCCCATTGCCTAGTGCTAATTGATTTGCCTGTTTGTCAGTAGATGCAGTGAATACAGTCTCTGCTAACACTTCTGCATTTGCAACTGTAAGCATCCCCTTTGACATACCCCTTCAAAATGAAACTGAACCTCCGACACCTTCCCATTTCCTCCACCACCCCCATCACTGCGCTCTTGTGTTCCTGCCTGGGAGCGCCGCCTTCCCCAATGCTACGTAGTAGCCTCAACTCCTTCTAACTCACTCCAACTCAACGTAGAGGTAGAGACTACCAACACCCAACAGGTCCGTAGTATTGTGGCCCTCCTTGATTCTGAAGCAACAGGGCTCTTTGTGGATGCTGACTATGTGGAGCATCATAGGCTCACCACTCAACAACCTCTCCTCTCCCCAATTCCTGTGTATAACATTGATGGGACTCCAAATGAAGCTGGATCCATTTGTGCAGTAGTGGACCTAGTCCTCTGCTACAACTCCCATGCTGAGCGGGCCACCTTTGCGGTTACCAGCCTAGGAAAGCAGGACATGATCTTTGGCTACACCTGGCTCTGGGAGCACAATCTGGAGGTTGACTGGGTCAAAGGAGAAGTGAGGATGAGCTGTTGCCCCAGGTGCTGCGCTACCTGTGCAGAGGAAGTTAGGAAGGAGCGGCGCACCGCTATGCAGGAACACGCAGCTATCCAGGCTTGTCGGGTAGGACACCTTCTCTTTGCGGACCTTGACCTCTTAGACCCTCCACCCCTGGCATTCCCTCATAGAGAGGCCCTTTATGAGGATGACAGGCACTGTGAGGGGTATCTGAGACAGAAAGAGGATGGCAGAGAGGAGTTCCAACTTTCTCAGGACCTGGAGCAACCAGACAATGCCATTGAAGTAGGAGACCGCATCTATGCCACCACTCTATGGATACCGCTTACCGCTGAAGAGATCTGGGCTAGTCAGACCACTTTTCAGTGGCTGGCCCAGGCCTTTGCAGCAAACAACACCCCGTGGGCATTCTGAGATGCAGTTCTGCACCACCTACATGATTTTGAGGACGTCTTTTCTAAGGCTTCATTTGACTCCCTTTCAGAGCACAAGCAGTGGGACCATGCTATTGAGCTGATGCCCAATGCTACTCCCTCTAGCTGCAAGGTCTACCCGCTT
>JAGGAP010000089.1:0-89466 GCA_017657235.1 Termitomyces sp. T73sscA | reverse complement strand
CAAGTTCAAAGTCTGGATGGATCACAAGAACCTGGAGCACTTCCGGACAGCTAAGAAGCTCAACCGCAGGCAAGCGCATTGGTCCCTGTACCTTGCCAACTTCGACTTCTCCCTCCATCACAAACCCAGATGGACTATGGGGAAGCCTGATGCGCTGTCCCGGCGCGTGGACCACGGCTCTGGATCTCAAGACAACAACAACATGGTGCTTCTCCGACCAGAACTGTTTGCTATCTGGGCCCTGGAAGGCGTGGCCGTACAGGGAGATGAGGTCCTCATACTCCGGGACATCTGACGGGGCAATCGGGAAGGGCTCCACGAGGACTTAGTTGCTAGGGCCGCATTGGCGTTACGCTCTGGATGTGCTACCAGAGCCAAGTCGGTGCGCGTGGAGGAATAGGGCCTGCAGAATGGCCTCCTTACCTTCCAAGGGCGCATCTACATGCCCAATGACCCGGAGCTCCGACGACGCATCGTCAAACAGCATCACAACTCCCATCTAGCAGGGCATCCGGGCCGCTGGAAGACGTTAGAGCTGGTCTCCCAGAACTACTGGTGGCCCCAGATGTCCCAGTATATCGGCTCCTACACCAGCACCTGTGACCTGTGCCTCCAGACCAAGCCCCAATGACACCTCCCGGTCAGACAGCTGCACCCCCTCCCCGTGCCGGCCGCACGTTGGAGCGTGGCCTCTGTGGACTTCATTGTAGAACTGCCAGACTCCCATGGCTATGACGCTATTATGGTTGTAGTGGACCTGTGCAGTAAGAGGGCCCATTTCATTCCAACCCACACTACTTGCTCCGCTATGGGTGCCGCCAACCTCTACCGGAAGAACATATGGAAGCTCCATGGCCTCTCCGACGCCTATGTCTCTGACCAGGGTCTGCAGTTTGTCGCGGAGTTCACGTGCGAGCTCTACCGGCTCCTTCATGTCAAGCTCCACACCTCCACCGCATACCACCCCCAGTCCGATGGCCAGACAGAATGGGTCAACCAGGAGCTTGAGCAGTACCTCCGGCTGTTCTGCAATGAATGGCAGGATGACTGGGATGAGCTCCTCCCGGAGGCGGAATTCCAGTACAACAACCATGTGCACTCCGCTACTAAGATCTCTCCGTTCCTCCTGGACACCGGACGTCACCCCCAGATGGGATTTGAACCCCCTGTATGTCGGTCGGAGAACGAGGCAGTCAATGAGTTTGTAGACTGGATGCGCAAGGCTCAGAAAGAGGCCAAGGCGGCGCTGACCAAGGCAAAGGATGAGATGGCCCAATACTACAACCGGAGTTGACTCCCGGCCCCCACCTACAAACCCGGGGATCGCGTGTACCTAGATGCCTCCGACATCGTCACCACCCGACCCTCCCAGAAGTTGGCCCATCGTCAACTCAGGCCGTACGTAGTGGAAAGACAGGTTGGACCCCTGGCATACCAGCTCCGACTGCCCCTTGGGATGCGCAAGCTGCACCCAGTCTTCAATGTGGTCAAGCTCACTCCCACCCTGGATGACCCAATACCGGGGCGCCACACACCCCCACCTTTGCTGCCAGTGCTGGCAGACAATGGCCCCGAGTACGAAGTAGAGAAGATCTTGGACAGCCGTCTATTCCGATGACAGCTACAGTACAAGGTGAAGTGGAAAGGCTACGGTATCGAAGACATCTCCTGGGAGCCCGCTGATGGGATTCATGCACCCACCCCTGGTCAGGGAGTTCCATTGCACACATCCCAATGCACCCCGTGCCATTCAAGGTATCTACCCCATCTCATCAACTGATCAAGCAGTTCAAAATCTGTTTTACCCAGCGCATCGAGGCGCTGCACTCTAGAAGGGGGGTGATGTCAGGGGATGCTTCTTTTCACTTATATTCTTGCTTCAGATCACTTTTTCTTGAACTACTCAGTCCAGTGCCAGACCTCCTCAAACGTCAAGTTGGGCTCGTCAAGCTGGGCTGGGTTTCAAATGAGGGGAATTCCTGGCCATCTAGCCATCATTTTCCCCCTCATTTCAGACTCAGCTGCACATGTGATCTAGACATGTGATTCCAGCAGATGACCTGGACATGTGACCCGGACATGTGACCCGGACATGTGACCCGGACATGTGACTTAGGTATCATGTGACTTACCTTATTTTCTTCAACGCCTGGCAGGGTGGATCTTTAGACTTGTTCTCTTTGGATTCCCCTCTGCCAGGTGCGTAACTGTTAATACTGTTTACCTACACATATATTAATATACTTTGAATTCCCCTCTGCCAGTTGCATGATTAGCTGCAACTCTCGGAGGTCGCCCTTACACCTTGAAGACTACACCCTGGTTGTCTATCAACAACTCACCTCATTCCCACAAGTCTTGATTGCAGATGCACTGATAGTTCACGCAATCAGTCCAGTTGTCCACAAAATAGACTCGTCATGCGATACCTTGCAGTATAACTGGTTCATTTGAAGCGCTTTCTTTGTGTTCTTCTTTCTTGATTGTGATGCATCTATGAGGCATCCTCATCTCAGTTGGCTCTTCCACCTCATCATCTCCAGCATAGTGAGACATTACTGTATTCACCTCTGATAATGCCTTATGAGGCATTCTGCTTGTGTTGGCTTGCCATCATGCAGCATTTTAACATCTCTTGTAGTCCTGTTGGGACTCATTGGCCTGCTTAGGCGTGTTCAAAATGTCCATTGCCTCTGCAATGTCTGGTTTGTGCTGATGCAACAGTGCATTGTACTCTACAGACTCAGCTGGTGTGGCTGTTGACATTGCTGTCCCATGAGCTAGCTTGCGCTTAATATACTCATTGAGCTCCAGCTCAAATATTCAAGTAAATAATTCTATCTATTCAGTCAAGTCTGACTTAGATACATGCTGGCCTCTAGCAGCCAGTAATTCTAAATGCTTCATGATGTAAAGCTGTAGATGCTTCTGTGTTAATTCCTTCATGACCAGCAGAAAAAGATTCAGTACTAGCTGCAGCTAGACAGACAGAGTCAATAACGACCTTCTATCCTCCTCTTCATCAGAGGAGTCAAGTTCAGGCTCTATGCCCCAAACTGCCCTGAGGCCCTTATGCCCCATTTGTGGCTCCCTGCCACTGTCTACCTGTTCCTCTACCACTGGAGGTGCTAATGGTGCCTTCCCCTTTTCTAAGTCTACATGTCTGGTCACTGTGGCCAAACTCACTCCTTGATATCATGTTGTCTGATCTGACAACAATTCTAGTCCTGGTTTGGCCCCATGTTTGGGCTGCGCAGTTCTAAACAGAGTGCTGTGCATAAGGATGCTACCCTGTGTTGTGTCTGCATCTTGGATGGGTTTGCCTAGTGCCACTGATGAGAACAGATTGTGTTTGGGCAAAGTCGGGTAGATCAAGGAGGGTACATTCGTTGCTGGCAGCAACAACCCAGATGCAAACGAGTTGTCCTTTGGTCTAAGACCATGGTTCAAAATAGCCTTCATCCATGATATGATAGTCTGCCTGGCATGCCAAAGCTCTTGCTCATGTTGCAAGCTACTCTGCCATCCTGTTTTGGTGGGGGCTGGTATTTCAACGCTGAAAGCGTTTTGTGGGGTTTGGAGCCACTTAGTGGCTCCGAAAAACCTGGTGGTTGCTCAGATGAGTCAGCCATGGAACTAGATGTTGACATGGCAGAAAAGAAGTTGCAAAGTTTGATGAGTGTTGCCTAGTAAGGTAACCAGAGCCCAGAGTCTAAAGCTGATAGCAGAAGATTCAAAGAATGTAGCTAGTGGCTACAGATAGAACAATCTTGCATGTTTCATGCAGTAGCTGAATCAGACTTAATTATCGGATTAGACTAGATACATTGTGAGTACAAGATGTTATCCTTACATAATCTATGGATGCGCGTTGGGTGCTAAATATGATACACTATGCGCCATGGGCGCAGAGAATATAGTACAGGTAACCTAACTGGTTACATGCGTGATAGTAACACAACACAGAAAAAACAATAGGTTGTCCACTCAAATCACGCACGGGTTAAGAAGTGATCTCTGATACTTTCAGATAAGTAGTATGCCAAGAGCAAGAGTATAGGGTCTCGTCGATTCAGTCCAAGCATATAGAGCAGCAAACTCCCATAACCTGTTGGAAACTGAACCCGTTGGGACCTATAAGTCACAGATACTTGGTAAGTAATCCCCAGTTGGTGTAACAACAACTCAATTCTGTACCTATAAGTCACAGATACTTGGTAAGTATCTAATCTAAGGTACAGTCAGCATACTCGTTACAATTGTATCTCTATAAGTTAGACTCACCCTCAGTCTGTGTAACAACGACTGAGGGTGTTGTCTATATCGTAGCGTATATATAAGTTCAGTATCTGCTTTGTCCATGGCCAGTTGGCCAGCATGATAAGTGTGATATTGTGCGGGGGTCGTCTCTTTGTTCGTGCGCTTACGGTGTCATGGCCGTAGTGGCCCTGGATCTCAACACAAATTGCGTCGGGTCATCAGATAAGGTTATTCGAAACCGAATTTGGCCGCCAAGAGGCGGTATACAGGGTTTGAGATACATGTACAGAAATCCCTGTGTATTCGCTGGGAAGGCATCATAATCTTGCATTAGGTTGGTTGTGGAGTGTCACGTCTACGTATTTATTGTCACATTCGCAGGGTCACATCTGGCGACAACAGAAGTTTATGAGCTTCAGCAAGTCATTGTAGCCAGTGTGAGCGTATAATAGAAATGCACACGTAAATTGCTAATTTCTGTGTACAGTTGTCGCTCAAGGCACCTGGCGTCTATGACAGGATGTGGACCAGGAAAAGTCCAGTCCTGAAGCTTGTATACCGTGGCAGTGCACAACGTATAGCATCGATCTTCAACTTGACACGCGAATATAAACCCAAGCGGATCATTAGGACGCTTGACCCGGAGAACCTTCAAACCAGCGACTACCTTGACCTCTCTGATTTGACGAGACGCAGAATCATCGCAGGGTTTGAAGATGGGTTTCAAATGAGAGGAACTATTTTTTACTCTCAATCAAAAGATTGGCTACGTTTTCCGTCGAAGACTCAAGGGTTCTTGTACTATCATTGTTACCCACACTTTCCCCCAACGACTGGTGAAATTCGCTTTCGGGTTACAGGAACTTCCGATCCGACATGGTTCAACAACGGCACTGACCTCATGAGGTCTGACGGTGCATTGCCGTGGTCTATCCCTCTCATTCAGTTACATTCTATACATACTCCTCTCAGGGAACTGCTTGTTCAGGATCATGATATTCCGGTTGCAATCTTGGATTACAAAAGGAAGTTTTCCGGGGTCTTCCTAACTTATCTGGAGAAGCCTTTTGTTGTAACGTTGGAACAGCAATTGACAATACGCTTCATTAATTCCCACCTCCGCACTGAGATATCTCAAATGCGCATTTTACTTCCGATGCCTGGGAAGCATAGAAAGTCGGTGTTCAAAGGTAGATGTCCTGATCAATAAGCAAATTACAGCTCTGATAGAGTATAGGGAAATTACTGGTTCGTTTCGAACAAGCATCACTATCCGAGCACAGAGAAGATACCTCCATTGTCATGCGAGTCCTCAAAATTTTGGAACCTATAGAACCACTAGTAAAAGACGCTGCTTTGCTTCAACCTGTTCCAGAAGCAGGTACTTTGCTCAAGGCCGCGTCCTATGGCCAAATCCGAACTCTGTCGCTTAGAAATCAGTGTTTGAGACTTCTTCCAAGCATCATGGGCAGTTCACCTTCGTACGTAGCTGTTCCCGTTTTCCTAAACCGAATGAACTTCTCCCTTCAGGCATTCCGACCCCATTTCAGCGAATACGACTCTAGTTGAGACCTCGACACGAACCATCGGTACATTGAATCCACATCGTCTAAAACCCTCTGATTTTATGAATGTATCAAACAAAATCGAAGCGAACGTATATAGACGCGACGATCCGCGAACGTGCAGCTCTTTCCAGTATGCTGTCCGGAATAGATCCTACATCGCCTTCCCAGCTGATACGCAAGGGTTCCTGTACATGTCTCTCAAACCGGGTCGACCACCTTTGAGCGGCCAGATTCGATTTCGATTAACACAATCTGATGACCCCACGCAATTTGAGAAAGGAACGGACCTTTTAAGTATCGATGGTCAACCGTGGAATATCAATATGCTGCAGCTTACTCACGAACGTTTCGCTCCTCTCAAGGAACAGCTGACACATGATGGTTATGTGGAAATAACAAAAGCTTTATCGGGACTTCCTCCAAATATGCGATATATGCAACGGATGATATGTTATATGGAACAACCATTTGTTTTAGACATGTCCCACTGGGAATACAACTTGAACTTGCTGTGGCCTAATAAAACCATCAACCTGCGGCTCCAAGGCCTTTTTACAGACTTTGCCAGACAAATATGTCCTTACTCTGGTATGTGCATTTGCCACTTCATCTGTATGTCGACAGTCAATGCCTTTTCAGGACGAATTGTTATGCGCTTTGAGCGATCAACACTACCGAAGCACGCAAAGTCCAACTTTGTAGTCTTGCGGGTGCTTAAGATACTCGACCCCGTCAAGTCCATTGATCCCGACTATGATGGACAGCTTCCTGAGCCGATAGTTGGACAAGTGCTCGTGACAACTCGCGGTCGTGTGCGATCCTACAATCTAGATAAGAAATCTGCAGTGTCCGGACTTGAAAATCTACCCAGTATTCCAGACGACGAGCCAGACCTGTAAGTGGACCTTTTCGCGTCATTTCAAAGGAGTATCGGCTCACGTTATCTGTTTTTACAGTGAGTTGTTCAGGTGACACTCGATATTTTTCCGTTTTCTTTCCTTCGAGATACCAGTGTAGTAGGAGAATTCACTCACAGATGGATTAGGTCGGGCGGTCGATTCTAGTTCTCGAAGTGCTCGTGTAGAGTAAGTAAAAGATGATAATATGTCCTGTTCATATCGCATGGTAATTATGATAAATAACACCTATTTCTGACACATTTGTGTAACGCAGTGGCATCTTGTAAATCATAGGGCAGAATTGTCAGACTGCCAATCTTAATGCGAATCAAACTGTTACTTGCAGAAGACTGATCAATCTTGTTCGTCTTTGGCTTACAAGGCGTGAGACGCAGTTACGGTTGCAAAGAGGAGGTTTGACGTTACTCATCAGCTGTTCTTTGAGACTCCAGTTCCAAATGATTGTACAGATAGTCCTGAAACGCGGGATGACTTAGCCTCCTCTTCAGATGGATGATTGCGTTAGGCCAGTTTCATCCAATTCAATGGACAGACGATTTGTATACCATTGTGGTATATTCAGTCTTCAAGATGTCGAGTAAACAGCTAGAGACAGGTCAGACAGGATGAGGATCCTCGGAGCTCTGCAATTAGTCTATTGGGGGTGTACGCTATTGGGGTATAGTGACTCGAAGAACTGGACCTGTTCGTCCTTGGCCAAGCCCATCCGGCCGCGCCAGTGCGATGGTAGGATGGGCATATCTTCTGAGGTGTAAGGCCTGACCGGAGAATCAAGAATCCTTGCCAGGACAGACGGGACATCGTCAGGTTTCAACAATCCTAGCCTTGAAAACCTGATTAGAACATAAGGGAAGCAATCAACCATCAAAGTAACTATACCATTCGCCATGAGGGTACACTAGCAAATTGGCGGCGTATCTGTCGGGAACAGAGGCGAGCTTAAGGTCGAGTTAGAAGGAGATATAACGACTCACTGATGTCCGCCAACGTGCCCCACTTCCCCGACCTTGATACGACTAGCAGCTCCAGAAGGGTCCACTTTCGCAAGTCGTAAAACTTCTTCTTGCAGAGCCCTGACCACCGCACCTCCCGTTTCCCCGCACCGACAGTCTCGAGCACCATGGGTGCAAACATACAGATGGATTTCATCTGACGTACCACGCGCCAGAGGACCTTCAGTCGCATGCCTTTCCAACTTCTCAGCTACCTCGTCCAGTTTCTCCATATCGAGTTCCGGAACTTCAAGGCGACCGCCCAAAGTTGAGAAAGCCGTCAAAGTTTGACTGTTGCTCGTTGTCCTGCGAGGTCCGAGAAACGAAAAATTTATGGTACCACCCCATTTCATCACTTTGAGCTGCAAGGCTCGTTGTAGTGGTGTAGAGTGTCGTGCTGGGAACGAACGAGGCGGCTCTGGAGCATGGAGGAAGATGTAGGATCTATGTGACGGAGCAGTTCCATACAGGGGTTTCTCCTTGCTTTCTACTTGGACACTTGAGGAACTGAATGGAGTTGTGGCAAACGTTCGAATCGTGCTCGGTCGAGCCAGAGCTCGGCGGGGAAAGGAAAGGATCATTGAAATTCAGAGCAAGTACATGATAAATTATGTAAATAAACTTGATCGTCAAATGCGTCATGACATCATGGACGATCGCGGAGGATTATGTACATTAACACCAACTAACTAACCAACCATACTATACCGTACGTAGTCAATGGACAAGTTCTAAAATAAAAGCGCAGCACGCTGGTCCCAAAGGTCGAGGTTTGTTAGGATACTACACTGGTATTAGGTCAGTGTTCCACTGATTAAAAATCATCAAGTATCGAAAAGGAAGTATAATAGGGTGGATTGGTTTTCTTAGAGAGTCCATGATATGCTTGAAAACGAGTGTTTCTTTTAAAGTTCGGTTTTTCGGTGGTTCAGCGAATAACTCCCTTGATCGCCGGGTCCCGAACAGTCACGCCACATGATCGTCCATAACAATCGCGTCATTGAGTCCTCTAGTGACTCGGGTGACTCGGGCATGGTCCGGGCTTGGTCAGTATATATAAAGGGCAACTCTCAATCTGTGCACTTCGTTTAATCTATTTCTCCTGCTCCAGGCCATTATTCTCTGTATTTCTGGTCGTTTGCAACTTGGACGCGATATGTATACTCGGCACTACACAAAATCCTCTTACCCGTTTTAATACTCTGGCGCTCTCGTTTCCATCGTCTGTTTAGAGTCACATCCGGAGGCTTGAAGTCTTGGTAATCTATCTCTTTGACCGCGTTCAGTCCCAATTTCGTTGCAAAGGACTATGAAATACCTATCTCCATCGTGAAGAGGCATGGTTTCTGGGTATAACGCGAGGTATTTCCATAATCTTACCCTGGTCTCTTGCGAGATTCCCCAATTGATATGCTCTGGCACTCTTTCAGCATCCTTTTTGCGGATACATTGATTCTTTTGTTGCATATAACCTAGAAGATGAAGCTGATTCCCGTTTAGTCCATGTTGGTTTGCTTCATCCATAAACAGACATCAGAAAGATCTTACAATGCGCACAGACTTAATTTGGCTAGAAGCAGAACCACTCAGGAAGCATGCTCACAAATTCTCAGAAGAACATTCGCAAGAACATGCGCATAAAAACGGCTACGAGACCTTACCTGTTTCGCGGTGCAACAAAAAGACTGTGTGGTAATCGCCGGTTTTCCATCATTGCTAACCTTCCTTCTATGTATACACATTCTCCCAGGGGATCTGGCCGTCGTTCTTCCACGTACGGCTGCGGCTGCGGCTGCTGCGCATCATCAATATACAGAAACTTCAAGTCTCTCCAAGTTAATTCCGTTATCATGATGGGCAGTGCTGTCCCTGGTGCATATCCATCTTGGGCACATCTCGCGATCGGGCGAGCTTTGAGCCCCTGATACGACAATACAATGCGCCTCGTGGTACATAACTCGCTACGTTTTCAGTGGGGCTTTGGCGGCGTCAAGGTGGCCTTGGGTTTGGACATCTACAATTGCTCCATCAGGTTCTGCCGACTCGCCTCATGGGGCACCGCGTCACCCGCACTTTTTCTAATTTGGGATTTCCTTAATCCGTGATCACCATACTTAATTGAGAAACCGAGACAGCAAGTTACACAGGCGTCAGGGATTAACAAACTTCCATAGCGCCCATACGTGCTGTGCATCTGGTTAACTAAGATATCTGCTTTCTGTCAGTATGATGCGGACGGCTGACTACGCATGGACAAGGCATAGCCTTTTATCGCGCCAACAGCTCAGTCAGCTAACGTCGGACCTTCGCTGCGGATTACCGTGGATCCATGGAACGCTCGGACTGCAGAATTTTCCGTGCTTGGCAGAGTGATAGAAATGGAATAATCTGCATTGTCTTAGGGATTCTCCTTGATTCCGTCTGTGGAAAAGGCCGAAACGTGTCGGTGGAATCATCTGTTCGTCTTCCGATTTCACATCAAATAAATAAAGCATATATACCCTTTGCCCATGCCCTCCGCCCTATCAGGGTGAAGTGGATTCATAGGTCATCTGCCACGGCCACGGTCAGGGCACACACAGCTCGTAGCGTCAAATACTTACAACGCTGCGCATCAAGGCAGACACGTTTCTAGCAGTGTTACGCGGGCGCGATTGTAATTATTGGCGCGACGCGTGGAAGCTCGGCATATTGCCGCTATCTTCGGGGTTAATGTCATCTTTTATGTTCCAAATAAGGGAAATGACTCGTCCGGACTCGCCCTGGGAAACACATGCTTGGGAGGTTTTCTGAATAATTCGTATATGGGGGAATGTCTGCTGGATGGCAGGAGGACGTTGAGCATGACATTAGGAACTTGAGGAACAAGTCGCACAGCTTCGCACCGCCTCTCTCACTTGGAAGAATCCGAATTTCATTTTGCTCCTGACAGGGCGGGGAAAGATGTCCGGGCAGCGGGGCCGGCTGAGTTTCAAAAAGGGCAGTGTCTTGTGATTATAAGGGCCGAGTCAGACAAGTATTTTTTCGTTTCCTTGCCACACTCCACCACCAGTACTGACTTGGGCAGTCTTGCACCAAGCCTGGTACTTCGTTCGCCGGCACCACTTGTGAGTTCCTGTTTCAGTGCATCAGTTTCCCCCCGCCTACAACGCCTCTGCGCGAGTGTTAGCTCTTTGTGGCACCATTCTCTACTTTCTTACCGTGATCTTATAACAAGACACGATGTCATCATCACAAAGCTCGCATCATGTTCATGCGGAGAGCTCAAGTTGTGTGCCACTTCGAGATGATGAGAGCAACTCGCCGTACCAAGTGTCGGCTATGAGCGGCGGTGCCTCTGAGCACCATCTAACCCACCATAGGCGGGCGGATCCCCGGCCTCCGCAACATTCCATAAAATCAGAACTGACCGAGTCGCCTGATTTTAGAATTTTGAGGCAATCACCCAAGTTGTCTCGTCAACCGTCAACTTCAATTTCAACCCAATCAGCCATTTCAGCCTCGTACAACACCCGAAACATCAACAGCAACTGCCAAGATGTTCCGTCAGTTGTAATCAGCTCGGCTCCTTACCTCTCGTCTCCGGTCACTTCTACTGATGCTCTCGCACACTTCCTTGGACCTTCGGTTTCAAGTTCCCCAAGTACCCCCCTTCAACATGTCCTAACTCAGCGTCGTCAGCGTCCCCGGACGTCTAACCAGGTTTTCACCGCCCCTCATGGCAAGATAGCCCCTCATGGAATTCCCAAGAGCCTACCACCAGCACCGTCTACAGCACCTCGTCGTATCCAACCAGCAGAACCAATATTTTCCGACTTTTCCGCTTTGTCACAGAACTACCTAAAGATGTTACAACGAAATCCCATTGATAATACTATGGACCCAGACACCACGACCGTCGAACCAGCCACTCAACACTCTACCTTTGCTCCGGAGCACTTGCAGAGCATCATGGACGTGATCACTGGTGAATTTTTCGCTTTTGAGGATTACTCTGATCAGTCCTCTGACGTCGCTTCAGCATCATCCACTAGCTCAATGGCACCGCCTCCAACACCACAGACTCCAGAGTTGTTACTGTCGTCACCAGGATTTTCCGACTTCAACGAATTTCTTTCTCCAGAAGCTGATTTCTTGAACACTCCCGTCATCGAAGACAGCAACGATGACATGCTTACGGGCATGTTCAGTGATGCAGATTTCGAAGGTGGTGGTACGCTCTTCCCTATCATGGAGTCTTTTGGCACATCTGCGAAAGAATCAGAATCGGTCGCGCCCGGACCTTTTGACAACTTTGACCTTATCACCATGACCCCGGAGTCTCCCTTCATCGACGACTTCAACACCACTGTTAACCCCTCATCGCTGCAATACAATCCTCGCCCCTCTACCGATGTATCCCCATCACCCTCGTCAGCGCCGATGCCTGAATCGCTCGTCACGCGTCCACCTGTACCCGTTATCAGACAGGACAGTGTTCTTCCCCCGCGCAGAAGGTCCATTGCGACTGGTACCCGCAAGGGTACCACACCTGAAGGACTCGTTCCTGTAGATGCGCCCACCCAGCCCCGGAAATACGTTTTGCCGTCGGCGACGTCGAGGAAGGAGTTGCCTATGGTGTTCGCGAGGAAACGGTCGAGATCGACGGCCTTTGGTGAGGAAGACGACGAGTTAAACGAGGTCCCTCCAGGCCCTGACGCATCGGAGAGAGAACAGATCGAGTACAAACGCCGGCAGAACACCGTAGCTGCTCGTCGCAGTCGCAAGAGGAAGCTCGAGTACCAGCAGAATCTTGAGGCGAGCGTTGAGCGTCTGACGAGGGAACGCGATGTTTGGAAGACGCGAGCTACGATGTTGCATGAGATGCTCCAGTCTAGCGGTGTCGCCCTCCCCCCTTTCCTGGACACTATTGATGAAATTTAAAAGCCTTGTTTGTTAATCATCGGCATCTATTCCTGTTTTCCCCTTACGAGTTGCGTTTTCGCTGTCGGTTATTGTTTCGTCTTAGTTGGCCTTATCGCCTCATTATGTTTTCTGGACTCATTTTGGGTTTCGACGGCCCATATGCTTTTCCATCGTCGACTTCGGTGCTCCTTCTGTTTATTCTATATATCCACCACCATTTATTACCCAGAGCCACCTCTTTAGTGGAGCTCTCGACCATTTGACACGAGCACTGTCGTAACCCCATCATTTGCCCAATCATCTTCCCTCCACTGCATTTACTTCAAAGAATTTCAATGTCGCTAGCTTATTCAATCCTCCCCTTTCCATCGTTCACACACTAGTAGTAGCCTGTAAGCTCACCAATTCGAATAAAAAAGACTGGGTAACGTTGTAAAAACTGTGACGTCCATTTAACTTGTGGTGCATTGCTGGTTGTTGGCCTGGGAAAGTCCATTGTAATTACTAAGTTTCAACGAATGTGATACAGCGACAGTTGTCTCCACAGGAGGATATCTGTTCTAGCAAGTACATATGAAATAAGATAGCCTAATACAACACAAGAAGATAGCTTAGATAGCATGAGGTACCCTTGAAAATCGGGGTAAGATTGAATGAGCGGATTAACCACGGAGAACTCTTCTTACATGACAGACGGAGCAAAAGTGTTGAGAGGAAATTCGTCTTCTTCACGATAAGCGGCCTGTTATGAGTAGTTGGCGTGAGCGATAACACCGACGGGTTCGAATGGAAAATAACTGACCTTGTCGGAGTAACTCCAGGTTCCGAGATCCACTGGGCCCACACTGGGCACACGCGTACCGAGAGGGAACAAGTTAGTGTTGTTGTTGTTGTCCTGCCTGCCGGTGGTGCCGCCTTGGCGATCGGTGCCCCTACCACGAACAGTACGACGTGTGTTAAGCCTATCGAGGTTTCAGCTCGAGGGATTGGCCTGTGAAGGTAGATACTTACGTCGCCATATATGAGATAGCGTACACTGATCCAGAATACTCTGTGGTTAGAGAACGCAGCGGTCACAACTGTTAGAATGCATACTTTTGCTAACGATGAAGTAGGTTGCGATGAAGTAGAGATTATCGTGAGACTTGAGGTTGTACTAGACGGAAGTAAATCAGACCACGCGGGGAAGCGAGCAATCAACTGTTGGGACTGACAAGAAGGAGTGTTGTTAAGCTACAAGCGCTGGAAAAAGTTTGCGTCAAGGTGACGATGGACGGGGACTAGGAGTGTTCTGGCTCGCCTAGTTAATGCACCGGTGTTGATAGCATATCGAATCAAGCTATTGACAATGGTATCCGACCTGAAGAGGTTGAGGTAAAGTCAATGATTCAGAGAAGTAGACGAACGAGACAAGCCCCGTGCGCAGTCGATTCAGGAAGAAACAGAGAGCAGCGGCGGTTATAACGTCTGTTGCGACTCCAAGGGCCAAGGACACCGTGCCGAGGCTCTAAATCCTCAAGTTAGAAACAGGGAACCAAAGTTTGTATTTGTGACACCGACTGTGAGTTGGTATACGGCGAGTACGCTTGTAATTTGGAAGCTAAGAATAACATTGATCATCTGAAGAGTATTGAACTGTTGGGACATGACTTACCCCGCAACGGTGAATGCTGATTGAATGCATCAGACACGTCAACGCTGCACGGAAGCTATCGTATCTCACCTATTGCGGTGCCTAACAACCATTTAATAATCAACAAACGTCAAAAATTTCCACGCCTTGTCCGCTTACCCAATTGGCCGAGAGTCAACAGCAACTGGATGACAAAAACCTCTCAGGGATGCTGTTCGGGCATTGAAAGGACCCTGAACTTACGATGACACCAGCTATCCAGTAATTCTTCCCGCTGACTAAGGCGAGATCAGGTTGTGACCGACGAGGCAGAGGCGTACACTTACATCGCCAAACGCGGAGGCCGAACGAACTGCACGACGTCAAGATCAGCAGCGCGTAGATGGAGAAAATCATTGTCTACGAACCCCTTGACAATAGCACCAACTATCGCCTGTGGAAACAAATGAGAAACAATTCCTTACTAGGCGATGTATGTAGATACTCACCCCAACCGTCAACTGGAGCTTTATGAAACGAAGTTAAGCTTCTATGATATCCGTGATATTTGTGAACGTACAATGAGTGACCTGAAATTGGTATAAATGAGGTATTGACCTGTAGATGTCGCCGATTGTTGCTCACCATGTAACACTCGCAGTTAGGAAGTTTTGTGGTTTTGCAAACATAGAAATGCTATAATGATAGGACAAGTGACCAATGAATGTCTGATCTGCAGTTTCTAGCAGGCTGGAAGGGCGATATGTCTGAATAAGAAGAGTTCGAATAGTATAGACCACGCGTACAAGATGGTGATAACCTGGAAAAAAATGTAAATCCTTGCATTCGACAGGCACAAGAGGTTTGCACGCACAGTCAACTTGAGATGCCACCTGTCCTGGTAATACTGTCGGAAATAAGAGAATACCTGGGACGCAAGAACTCCATACACGCAGCATGCGACTGCAAATCCTACAAATAGTGCACCCAGGGTCTTGTCGACGCTCAGTCCTGTACTCGACATTCTCACAAACGAGCGAAAGGGGGAAAACCTTGCCGGTGGCGATCCGCCTCCAGGAAAAGCCTAGTAAAAGGTTTGAGAGGAGAGAAGGCGGGTATAATCCACAGCTGGGTGTTTCAGGGACCTCAAAAACACCATGTGCTTCATATGTACTTTTCTTTTGTTGGCGCACGTTGTACGTAGCCGATGATGGGGCGCCTTGGGCTGTTGGGCAATTTTTTTCTCAGTAGAAGCTGCATCTTTTGATCTAATATATCAAGAGAACCTTGGTTCTGTCACATGGCACCCGAACGCCTACCTGAGAGTTTTGTGAATTTTTAACAATAGCACAAGTTTTCGCGTGTAAAAAAGGCTGTATCAGTGTAAAGGAGGCTATAAAGTACACCAGTGAGTCATGACGTTGGCATTTAACGGTCAGAAATATCTCGATGAAATTCGGGGATGGGTCGAAGTCCGCTCTCAGGGCCGCCGGATGGCCGGCTACCGAGTCCCGACTTGGACAGAGTCCGACGGAACAGGACCTCTGATCATCGATTGTTATTTAATTTTCCCATGGTGAGCTGCCACTTCAACGGTTTACATACCACACTGCAAAATTTTCTCCATACCACTTTGCTCACTCCTACGCATTTGAAACAGATGATATGAAAATTTTCCGACGAGCCAGCCAGTTGTTCTGTTGTATTTAAGCTCAGACATACCTGTTGATCTTAGATGGGTTCAATCATGGCGTACTTAAACATCTGGCTACTGGGCGCTTGATAGGCAGAAACGGACACAGTGGGAGGTGATTTTTTGTGGGGAGTGTTTGTGCGAAAGACATCTCGGCGTTTCCTCACTCGATGGCCGACTTGTCACGGTTGCCTTATATTCTAATGAATACATAGTGCGCGGCAGGAGGTCGTTCACTCCTTCATTTCTATCGTACGCTCCATCCTTCTCCAACTTCTATAACTGCTGAGGTCGAACCAGGTGTCATCCGCTTTACTGAATGCACAGTGGATTGATCATTTTCGGATGAAGACATTACACAAAATCACTCCTTCACTTGTTTAGACTCTTGTAGTCGCACGCCACGAGGTCGTTTTGACCGCCGGCTCGGCGCTTATTTCTTCACTTTTCACTGGACGGGCCGGGTCGCAATCTTGACCGTGCCGGGCGGTATCCCTCATCCCGCTCGCGAGTATCATCGTGTAAGAGAGAATGCTGATTGGGACTGAACACAGTCGCTGTTGTAATTTCATCTTGACTATAAAACGAACTCCATTCTCCACAAAGATCTTACTACTATGATGGCCAGGAAAACGTTCTTGTCTTCTCTTCTGGTTCCCTTCCTCCTTCACGAAGTTGTACTCGGTATTACGCGTACATCTCCTCCTACCGGTGCTATCATCGTGCGAGCTGGAACGAAGTCTCAAGGAGAGTTTAGTTCGTTAGCGGCAGCTGTCGCTTCCTTACCCAACGACAATTCTGCGCAATCCATATTCATATTTCCTGGTATATACACTGAACAAGTCGACATCACACGGTCTGGTCCCCTCACGGTGACTCTCTGCAGAAACCTCTCTTCACTTGAGCTCATCCCTTATCCACAGGTTTATGGTTACACCACAGACACGCAGTCCTACTCTCAGAATGAAGTGACCCTCCAGGCTGGGGTAGACGCTACGTCGGCAGGGTCAGACGACGCAAGTGGAACCCTTCGCATCCACAAAGATGACTTTACAATGTACAACGTGAATGTCAAAAACACCTTTGGGCCGGGAGTACAAGCAATTGCAATCAGCCAATATGGCAGCCGTGTTGGACTTTACGCTTGTGGGTTCTTTGGCTATCAGGACACGCTCTATGCGAATGAGGGTACACAAGTATACCTTAAGAGCTACATAGAGGTCCGTATATTTTATTACGCAACCGTGACTGTGATCACGCATCCAATCCCTTCGTGCAGGGAGCAGTCGATTTTATCTTTGGACGTCATGGACTCGCTTACTTCGGTGGTAACACCATCGCTGTTGCTGGTCCTGGCTGTGTCACCGCAAGTGGTCGTGAAAGTGATGACGATGGAAGCTGTAGGTCGAATTTTGTCACATTGTTTTTGATTCTCATTAAGGTACTGCAAAGATGTCTTGGAGAATAACTCGATAATTCTCGCTTCGGATGCCGTGAGCGGCACCACGGGCAAGGTGTTTTTCGGTCGCCCATGGGGAGGTGAGGCATCGTATACCATGTATGATGTGAGATAATCCCTTGACAGTAATCCCTGCTCCTTTCTCCCATAGCATTCGCAAAAGTCATTTTCAAGAACACCAACGTGACTGCTCCTCTTGACAACGCTCTCTGGTCCGTCTGGAATCCCGGTGACGAGCGTATCAGCAACGTAACCATGGCTGATTTCCAAAGTTTTGGTCCGGGTGTCCAGAATGCAGATAGACCCAGCTTCGTCACGGAGCTCACGGCCAGCCAGGCGGCTGGGTTCAGCATCTCCAGTGCTGTAGGAAGTGATTGGGAAACCTGGGTTGATGCAGCTTATCTCTGATCTTTAGAATGAAGTCAGAAATCGGCAGTTGCATTACAACTTCATCCCATGGTAGTTATAGTCAGTATATGGATGGGCGACGTCCTCCCAACTTCTGTTTCGACTACGCATGAGTGCGTACTTATAAATTAATTAACGTGATGGCGCCATGTATTGGTCTCTTGAAAAGGTATTGACGATTGTAAATTTCGGATTAGATTGACCAGCCTATCCAGACTTTGAGAAGTCCTTGATGGAGTCATTTGAACAGGTAGCTGCACCAAGAAGTGGGTCTGGGAAGTGGGGAAAATAGACATCTTCCACAACGTCCAAGACATGCAACTCACTTCCACATAGTACTCCAGTCGTACATACATTATATAATACTGTATATCATATACGCCATTGAATCAAACCTAGTGTTCCCCTAACTCGGACGTCTTTGTCAACGTACCGAATAAATTTGTAACACAGTCAGTATTATATGTAGAGTCAGCCAGGGGCAAATAAGCTATATATTTTGTTTAAACCTTCTCTGTCTCAATCACAGTACAAATTTCCGTTGGCGTTGAAAATATGCCATATGTAACGCTCTGCGTGCCAGTTAGATTGGATTGACAAGAAGACGTCAAACAAGGAAAAATATGGCAACAAAATAGGAACACAACTATAATACAACTCAGTACTCAACGTATATCCTCAGTGTCCTCGGCCGAGTCAGTCGCCTATTGCGCTGTGCACATATCCAGACATAAAGATCACCAATCGCAGTGATCAGCTGACCTCCAAAAGGCACCTGTCGTCGCAACAGGATGTGGACAAGGAAAAGTCCAGTCCTATTAAAGCTTGCCTACCGGCATCAATCTTCAACTTTACACGCGAGTACTATCAGTTAAGCCCACTTATCAAGTCACTTGACCCGGAGCGCCTTCAATCCAGCGATTTTTTCACCTTCTCCGAAAGCAAGATCCACATTATTAGAGCAAAACTCAAAAATGTGCGTTGAATTAGAGGGTACATCTGTTACTCGCGAAAATCGTGTTTTCCATCAGAAATTCAAGACTTCTTGTACTATCATCGCTACCCACAGCTTCCACTCACGACTGGTGAGATTCGCTTTCGGGTCACAGAATCTTCCGACCCGACAACGGCACTGACCTACTAAGGTCAGACGGTTCGGGCAGCTGTCTACTATAGTTTGACTTGTTCAAGTCAACGCCACGCCTTTCCAGAGAATACGCATGGATTTCTCTACATGTATCTCAAACTAGGTTTACCACCTCTTTGCAGCCAGATTCGATTTCGACTAACTCCATCTGATGACCCAACGCAATTTGATAAAGGAATAGGTGGACCTTTTAGGTCCTGATGGAATCTCAGTCCACTGAAGCTTACTCAGAAACGTTACACTGCTCTAAAGGAACAGCTGACCCATGGACGGCTATGTGGAATTAGCAAAAGCTCTATCGAGGCTTCCTGCAACCATACAGTCGCCACACTTAAAACGTTACTTGAAGTAACCGTTTGTTCTGGAATTCTCCGTGTTATATAACCGCTTGGCCTTCCCGTCGCCTGATAAGATCATTCAAGTGAATTCCAATCCTTCATACCAAGGATAAGAAGAAGATCCGTATTTATACCGGTGTGTGCACCTTAATTTCAGAGTTGATATGTGTAGTTTACAGTCAACATTAATGCTCTTCCAGGGAAAGTTGTCGTGCGCTTCGAGCGATCAACACTACGGATGACTACTGGCAGGATCAACCAGGTAACTACTTTCCGTCCTTGTGTCCCTAGTAGAGACACAACGCACGATAATCGCAACAGTGCTTGCGCACACTAAAAATACTCAATCCTGTCAAGTTCCTGACTATAATGGACATGTTCCTGTACCAATAGTTGGACATTTGCTTATGAAAAAATGCCATCATCTGCGTTCCTACAATCTCGACGCGAAATGTGCGGTTTCCGGACTTTGAAGTCAACCAAGTATCCCAGACGACGAGCCAGATTTATAAGTGGATTGACCCACATCACCTCAAGATGCCTTCTGGTTTACAGTGGGTCTTTACATACCAGAGATGCTCGGAATTTTCCATCTCTCTCATTCATCTTCCAACCTACTGTAAGCTTTCATTCATTACAGATTGGCAATTTATTCTGTCGGCGGGAGGAGTCGCGGTACGCATAGAGTGGCACGTGAGGGGCACGTGCGCAGTGTGCCGCAGAAAAAAAGGAGGGAGAGGTAAACCGGAAAATAAACTATACAGTACCAAGCATACGGATCGGATCCGGAGACCGACATACCTCAGTCGTTTGACACTACCGACTGAGGTATGTGATATCTACTACTCACATCCACATATAACAAGGCTAATGGGTATATTCTAGTATTATCTACAATAGGTACATATAACCAATATGAGTGGTTTGACACAACCGACTGAGTATTATCTACAATATATTCTGTCCTAGACTCTGATGCTTCCACATTCGTGCTGTACTACCAAACAAGCCATATACTGACTCTTTATGAACAAATCTTCATTTCTATACTTCATTCCATTGGCAATGCCACGTATCGCGATCTTGACAACCTGTGGTCTATTGGCTTGATAGATTTAGACTCAGATGTATAGAATATAAGAACAAAGAATCGAGGTCGAGAGTCTGGTACATCATCATGGCTAAATCATGACTGCAGGCTTGTACTTAATCTCTGAACAATCCCCACCCAGGATCCTCAGCCTCTCTTCCCTTTGCTGGCTGAACGCAGTTCCAAATTACTACAAACCTATTCACAACCAGCAGCTTTGAAACACGAAACGCCGCCACACACCTTCATGAACTAAATCCAGCCCCCTGCGCTTCTCCAGCCGCCTCCTCAAGGACATACACAGAATCAGGGCCTCTGTGGCGCCCCCATACCTGCGCATCTCCAACCACAGCCTTATATGAAGACAGTCTTATGCATCTTCAAATAGACATAATCAAAACAAGCTGTGTCATTACGATTAGTTTCTGCAGATGTGGAATGTGTCGGACACAGAAGTTCTTCTTTACACTAAGTATACCATGACTTGCTACAAGGTTGGTCACTCGCTTTGTATACAAGCCTGCGCAACGACGTCCGTAGCTTTACATGTAAAAACACTCAAGAAGACAACACTTTTGTTATCGAACAACAGCATGCATACTCCTCAACCACTACCCTGAAATGCCAGCAGCCTTCTTCCCATTCCGCTTCGTAAGACTCCTCTCGCTCCTAACCCTCCCCTTCTTAGTGCCTGGATTGCCCGTCTTCTTCCCGGCCTCTCCCGCCGTCTTCCTCACACGCTCCCTCGCCTTCTCCTTGCCCTGGATCTTACCACCCGTCGTCACCGCCATCGCCATCCTCGCCTTCTTCTTCGCCAGCCTCCTCGCCACGCGGTCTGCGTCGCCGGACTTGTACTGCTTCCGCGCGTCTTTCGAGAGATGCGCAAGCTTCTCGCCGAGCGCGGGATCGCCCTTGGGCACGACGATCGGTGCGGGTCGCTTTGCCGCCGCGGAGGCGGCGGGCGGGTCAGAAGGCTTGGAGGCAGTGGCTTGCCGCGTGGAGGCGGAGGAACCAGGGAGGGTGCGGCACCGCTGCACACGGAGCTTGCGCTTCGCGAACTTGAGTTGGGCAGGCTCGAGCGCGAGGACTTCGTCGACGCATGCGTGGTCCTGGCATTGTGCGTTGTGCGTTAGCAGGGGCCCGTCATCTCAAGTAAAGAAACCTACGATGAACTGGACATAGGCGAACCCTTTACCAAGCTGCGTGTCTCTGTCGCGCACGATACGCACACGGACGACCCACGACGAATCTCGCTTCTCTCTCGCGCCTGCTTCAGTTCCGGCTTCGGCTTCGGCGTGCGCGGGAGCAGCAGCAGGCGGCACACCCCTCTCGGCAGCAACTATGCCCTCGAAAAACACACGGAGATCCTCCTCCTTGCTCGCAAAATCCAAGTTGCCCACGAACACGGTCGACCGGGGGTCGGCAACGACGATGCCACTATCCATGTCCGCATCCGCGGCGGGCTCACCGCGCGTTTCCGGAATGCCCTTCTTCTTTATAAGGTCGACGCGGACGACACGGCCCATGAACGTGCTCCCGTCGCACGTGCGAACCGCTTGGCGCGCAGCCTCGTGCGGGTCGAGTACGGGAGGCAGAGGCGGGAGGTTCGACGGGCGGTGCGCTGCGGGCACGGGATGCGCAAAGACAATGTACGCGTTGACGGTGTCGGCCTCCGCGTGGAACTCGTGCTTGATAAACGCGATTTTCTTCTTCTGGTTCGGGGTGAGGAATGTCTTCTTCTTCTCGTCGTCGCGGGTCCCTTGCTCGTCTTTGTCGGGTTGGGAGGAGCGCCAGGTTGAGGCACGGTCGAGGTCGTGTTGCCGTGCGGGTTTGGTACTTGTGGGCAACACGTTCTTGGGGTCAGCTTTGCCTTTTAGAGCACCGTCGTCGTCAGCGGGAAGCGTGGATGTGGGAACTTGGAAGGGTACAGAGCGGAATCGGGTAGATTCAATTTTAGCGGTGGGTATTTGTGAAAGAATGTGCCGGTGGAGTTGTTTGAGAAGAGACTGGGAACGAGGGGGTCAAGATGTATTTAATTTATAAGGATCGAAAAAAAATCTGCTGTAACTCACTTTTTTTTGAGCAACTTCTACAGATAGGTTACCCACGAATATCGTCCGTTGGTCTCTGAGTTCAGGCGTCTCGTCTTCAGGCACATATTTGACTTTTGGTGCAGACCGAGCCGCCTTTTTCGCCTTGGTCACGGTCTCGTGCTCGATGGGCTTCTCAGCCTCTCCGTCACTACTACCACTCTTATCCAAGTCCGGTTTCAAGTCGCGCGGGGGCTTGCGAGCATCCAGATACGCATTCTCCAAATCAGAGTTCTCGTCCTCGTCTTCTTCGGCTGGTTCAACTTCCTTCGCTTTTCCCTTTGCCTTTTTTCGGCCCTGGACTGTGTCCGATTTTTGAGACTTAGAACGGCTAGTCTTTGCCCGTTTTGGGGGCTCTGCAGGGGTTACCACGTCCGATGTCGACTTCCGTTTCTGGGCGGTCTGTTTCGATGAGCCGGGTGCGGGAACTGACGTAGAAACCTGCGTTATTGGCTGGGAGAATGGATTTACACATAGAGGAGTTAGTCAGAAGAATAGAACAAAAGATAGGTTGAAGTAACCTTGGAGGCGACAGGCTAGGAGATTGATATTCAATGATATTTTTCTTGCTGCTCCGAATCCGACGGAACAGCTCACCTTTGCAGTTGCGGTGAATAGAGCGTCGAGCTCGGTGTCGACCGCTTTGGTACCCCCCAGTAACGTCGTGAGACTCATTGAGGTCGTGTGTTTTAGAGAGCTTTGTGGAAACAATTTATGGCAAGTCACGGTCAGTCACGACATCAGGGTATCAAAACGCGAAAGCTGATGGTCATCTGGCGTTGAACGTCCATATTATGCCTCGCCTTCCGCGGCAGTCAGCCAGCTATTGCTGACTCGGAGTCACCTAGTACCGATGCAGTCTTTGAAAACCATGAGAGCTCGTCAAGTATAAATCCTGAGGAAAGTGATGAAGAGCCTGTTGAACCTCAGAAGCGTCAGAAGCAGTCAAAGATCAAGTAAAACCAGTTTGCAATTCAAAAACGTGCGAGGACGCCAAGAAGCACTTCAGGGTATTGTTGAAATGCCTCTTGATATCCTCAACGATGTTATTTTGGTTCTATGTATCTTCGCCTCTCATCTGATTCACTCACTCAGTTCTTTCTGTATCTTACTTCTATCGAGGTTTTGTCTGTCTCTCGGATGTGCAAGGCTCTTCGGCGTATCTTAATGACAATCGGCTCAATATTCTTGGAAACAAGTACGACTACATTTTGACGAGACTGTCCACATAAACGAAGCGCAATTTGCTATTCTCATCTTCGGTGCACTCTGTCATGTCCGGTCCCTGAGTGTTGATTCCAGTTCACTGGGACTGATCCATTTTCAATGGTCACTGCAATGTTCGCAAGAAAGGGCTAATTTCGTGAGCAATCTAGCCATCTTGTCCCTACATATCCCGTAAATTTTCATGATCTAGGGCCTAACAGTTTATGGACGCGTACGTTAAACATCGTGATCTTTGCTTCGTGCTACCTTCTATCGGCTTGCGGACCAAAAGCATAGCAACGTTCCATGATTCATGTCAGTGTCAACTGACAATTTCCCATCCGAAACTCTTGTAGTCGATCACAATCATAGCTTGATCTGTGGAGCATCTGCAAAGAAGTTATCAAATAAATTTTGAAGGATTCGCAAGTCTGACGATAGCACACGGGCAGCTTGAATAGAGGAACTGGAAGACAAAAGATAACATCGGATTACTGTCAGTTGTTCTTCAACTTCTCGACCCCTTATTCACTTATGCTCGGTAAAAGAAGACGGTAAACGTGACGCTTGGATCCGTAAGCGCCGATACGATCCGGAAGTGTAAGCTCGATGTCAGCTTTTATTGCTCCTTACCCTTGTCGTTAGCCTCATGCGGAGCATGCAACAGCTCACGTTGGTACCTCGACTCATTTGCTATGCCTCTGGCCATACAGCTAGTTCACTACTTCAAGGGCACACATAGCTTACAGCTTCACCTTGGGGGCTCTGATAGTGGAATCGGACTAAGGGGCTTCACAAACTCTGACTGGGCAAGTTGCCCTAACACTCGGCGCAGTGTTGGTGGCTTCACTTGGAGTCTTGTCTCAGGAGCAATATCATGGGCTGCCAGAAAACAACAGACTGTTACCGCCTCATCGTGTGAGGCAGAATACATGGCAGCATTTGAAAGTGCACAGGAGTGTATTTGGTTGAAAGCCCTTCTAAAAGGTATAGGTCACAACCTCACATGTCAGCCGACACAGATGTTTTGTGACAACAACTCCACAATTGTGTTGTCTGAGGTGAATAACATGCAGCAAGTTTATACTTCGAAAAATCTAAGTCTTACATGTGACTATCAACACTTTTACAGAATCTATGTTGTACCTGACAAAGGCTGTGGCCTGGGTCGAGCCAAGCCGGAGCCAGGCCGGCTTTGGGGGCTATTGCCTGGCCCTGGGGTTGGGTTGAGCCGAAGCCGGGGCTTTTGGGCTAAGCCGAGCCGGAACATCACTAACTCCGTCCCTCTAGCCATTCTGGAGGAAGAGATTTCATCAATATCCGTCGATATCCCATCTTCCACTCTGCAGGCCGGTGTTCGGTTCCCCTGCATGTCCAACGGACGCCATGTTATTTAAAGGGCGCAGTCAGCCGCAACTGCCCTCCTTTTCCAACAGTAAGCTGCTCACCAAACATCCTCAATGCTTCTAGGCAGTACTTTTGTTCGTCCACACATAAACCTTGGGTATTGCCAGGACCATCCTCTTGGTGTCAATTCTGTCCCGGAGCTTGTAGAATTTGCTGCTTCGCATAACTCTGACCACATCTTTGGCGTCCAGACTCGCACTGGTGATGACCCATCTTATGAGATAACATTCTCTCAGCTTCAAGCGGCAGTCGAATACGCGTCGTGGTGGTTGGTCAGTAGTGGATGTACGACAAGTCGTACACGCCGTGATCAGACACCTGCGCCAGTGGGGATCCTTCTTGGAAGCGACATCGGTATCTTTGTTTATATGACAGCATTGCTGCGCATTGGTACACCAGTAAGGCACCACTGAAGCTTAAAGTTGAGCTTATGCCTACTTTTGTTTTTTCCTACTTAGGTCCTTTTACTTTCTGCGCGGTTGACCCCGGTCGCGATCGTGCACCTATTGAAAGAAACATCTCCATCATGTGTTTTGATTAGTTCTCATGTCGCCAAATCTTCAAAGGAGGTGCTTGGTCTACTTCAGTCAGAAGGCTCTCTTCCTGTGCCAACCTTCGTCCACGCTCTTGGATACGACGACCTCCTGACTCCTGATCATGACAGAAAAGACATCACGATCCCCTCTATGTACACGAGTTGGAAGCGCGACGACTTGGACGCTATCATCGTGCACTCCTCAGGAACAACAGGACTGCCGAAACCCATCTATCATGGACAAACCTACCCTCTCATGTTTGCCACCTGCCACCGTCTGCCCGAGCAACAAGAACCTTTCCGCTATGTTGTCTCAACGTTACCCCTGTACCATGTGCGCCTTGCATTTATCAGTCTCTCGCTTCTGCGCGTTAACGCAACGTTTTTAGGGGTTTGGTCTTCTTGCTCCCCACCTGTCACTCTCGATCGGAATGCCCTTTGTATTGCCACCGGCGTCCATAATTCCGACTGGAAAAACCACATTGCAAGCTATCGAAGCGAGTAGGGCGCGGTACCTGTTTACCGTTCCCTCTATTCTTGAGGAAATAGTAGGTCTTTCCGGTGGTATCGGCCTCGAGGCTTTAAAAGACTTGGAAATTGTTGTGACAGGGGGAGCCCCTATGAAGGAAAGCTTTGGGGCTGAAATTGCAGCGGCAGGCGTAAAGCTGCTGAATCACTGGGGTAAGTCTCATTCTCGTCAGAACATGTGGCTATCTTTAGATCATCCTTTTTTTGTGACTCCTAGGATGCATGGAGATAGGTCCGATAGCTCCTATCGAGAAAGTAGGCAGCGGGTATGACTGGCATTACGTGAAGCCTCGGACGGATATAGGGATTGCGATTAAACAACTTGAAGACGGGAGTCAATATGTTCGACTAGTTGGTTCCCCGCCTGGCTGGTCCGATACCTATGAAGTCCAGGATCTTCTCGCTGTAAACCCTAACGATAGCACGCAATACAGGATCATGGGACGTGCTGATGACTTATTGGTCCTTTCTACCGGAGAGAAAATCCGACCCACCAATCTGGAGCAGACAGTTAGAGAACACCCTGATGTCAAGGATGTTTTAGCTTTTGGCGCTGGACAAGTATGCCTTGGACTTTTGGTCGAGCTGTCTGCTGAAAGCTTCGGCTCTGCCGACGTCGATCAACTGGAAACACGTCTTGCCGTCCTAAGGTCTATCCAGCCATACCTCGAACGAGGCAACTCTTTCACCGACAAGCACGGAAAAATCTCTAATGAGATGGTGGTGCTGACCCGAGAATCGACAAAGCCTTTCATCCGCACCGATAAAGGCACACTGGCCCGCAAGTCCATCCTCGCGGCGTTTGACAAGGAGATCAAATCCTGCTATGAGAGAATGGACATGCAGAGCGCGCAACCATTTCCCTCGCTGCATGACGGTGGCCGCGCGCTTCTTGAGTCCATCCGTGGCCTCGTACATGGCATCTCCGGCAACGAAGACATCACCGATCCGATGGACCTGTTCGAGGCCGGCATGGACAGCTTACAGGCTAGCCAACTTCGACGTGCGATCCTGAACGGACTCCGCGTCACACCCGACCTGCCGACTCCAATCCAGGACATCGAGCCCACTTTCTGCTTCGACAATTCCTCCATCGACAAACTCTACCTTGCCGTTGCGCGCCTCATAGCCGGGGAGGCGCATGCACACGCCACTGGCAAGACGAGGGAAGAGCAGCGTGTCCAGGCGATGGAGGACATGTTCGAAAAGTACTTTGCCGTGCTGCGCGGGTTCGAGGGCCTCGCAGCGCATGTGTGTGCATCGCGTGCTAGACACCGGCAAGCGGCAGGGCACAAAAAGGTCGTCGTGCTGACCGGGTCGACGGGGAGCCTCGGGTGTTTCATCCTCGCGCGTCTCGCGGATGACCCGGACGTATCGAGAGTCATCTGTCTCAATCGCGTACATACGGCGGCGGGTACGGCGGCGTCACCTCTCCAGCGGCAGATGGACATGATGGCGAAGCGCGGTGCGTACATGTCAGCTCGCGCCTGGGATAAAGTCGTGATTTATGCAGCCGACCTCGGCAGACAAGATTTCGGTCTTGGTAAGAACGATTTTTCCGAGGTACGTCTGGGGGAATTGACATACCGAGCGAGCGCTCATCTGGATTTTTCCCCACTTGTTAGTTGCTCAACGTCACACACATCATCCACAATGCTTGGCCTGTCAACTTTGACCGGATCCTAACCTCATTCGAACCGCACATCCACAGGCTAACGACCCTCGTGCGACTCGCCCTGCTAAGCAACGGGCGGCGCGCTACGGGGTCCCCTCCCACTCGCATCCTATTCACCTCCTCGATCGCAGTCGCAGGGCGCTTCTCATTGCTCCACCCGCAGGGGCCCTTCGAGGTGCCCGAGACGTTCCTCGACGCGGAGAACAGCACCGAGTTCGGGTACCCAGAGGCAAAGTGGGTCTGCGAGCGCCTACTGCTGGGCGCCACAGAGCTGTACGGCGCCGCGTCCGCTCTGGGCGAGCCGCTGATCCAAGGATGCAGCGTGCGCATTGGGCAGATGACGGGGCCCGAAGGCTCCGGAGCGTGGAACGAGTCTGAGCATTTCCCCATCATCGTGCGTGCCTCGCAGCAGCTCGGCGCGCTCCCCGCGCTCCAAGGTGTAAGTCTCTCTCTCTCTCCATCATGTGTTAACAAGAGCCCTTATCGTTATCGACCACAGTCTCTCTCCTGGCTCCCAGTCAACCGCGCAGGGTGCATCCTGACTGAACTACTCTTCTCACGAGTGTTCAAGCCGTTCTACCACATGGAGAACCCATCGCGGCAGTCATGGGAGGGTGTGATGCGCAGCCTCTCTGAGATGCTCGGCGAGCGGCGCGGCGCGGCGCTGCCGCTGATACCGCTCGCGAAGTGGCTTGCGCGCGTCAGGGCTCTCGGCGACGACCCGAGGCACAATGCCGCGTTAAAGATCATTACGTTTCTCGAGCGTGATTTTGAGAAAATAGCGAGCGGGAGCGTTGTGCTGCGCACGGCGACGGCGAGGGAAAATTCGGAGTCGATGGTTAGGTGTACGGCGCTGGATAGGAGGCACCTCGAGGAGTATGTCGCATATTGGAGGAGTATCGGTGCGATGCAGTAGATGTAACTTCATGATGATAATTATTTTTTTCTTATAAATCCCGAGTCTGGAGTGTTACTGAAGCGGCCACGCCAATCCTGATGCCCCGCTTGACCTTCTCCAATCTACAAGATTTATCACACGACGTACCGAAGATTTACATAATGTCGGCCTCCAACGTTAAATGGCATACGACAAACGCTTCGAACGCATACAAGTACCGTCCAAAACCACTGATTCAAACTCTCTCTGGCGTGTGTCATGAAAAATGCATTGAGCATGGGCTTCGCTGGATCCTTCATACCGACCAATGTTCTTGCGGAACATACAGCTATGCTGGACGAAGCCCGAGGAAGCCTCACTCCTGACGTGGTCGCCGAAAACAAAGTAATTCAAGTTATTGAAAAAAACCTTGTTGACATCGTGCACCAAGTTCTGCGTGCTCTTGATCCTGTCGGATTATTTCTAGATACAGAGCAAGTGAAACAACCTTCCATTCGATGAAGAGCAAGAAGGAAAATGGAAAGGCACATGCCTTGCAGGCGGGTTGGCTAAGAGGTAGTAAGTAACCAAGGTAGCTACTAGCATTGTAGGGCTCGGTGAATAATATAATATTAATAAACAGTCTGGTCCTACACCCTAAGTGTGAATATCTTGACCAGTTCAGATTGATAATGAAAACCCAAAAACATGATACCAACCTGTTGCCAGGAGATTGAATTCAAGAGGGAAGAGCAAGGAACAGGAACAAGAATGATAGAGTTGGAAAATCCACCCTACCTTACCTGAAGAAAGTGATAGTGAGTCAGAGGATGAGAATCCAGAGATTGTTGAACGGATGTATAAGGATTTCGTTCCATAACCCTCGGCCCCAAGTACCGAACGACCAATTTCCCATTTTTTTTTTACTACTACTTCCGCCGCCGCCGATTTTCCGGGTTATGTGATAATGCAAAAAAAAAAAACCATAGCCCAGGATGAGTTCAGAGTTTGGCTTTGCCCCATGAGGACCTCCCAGTGGGTGAACTTGAATGCATTTGCTTTGCAAGTGCAATGTGTTGCCTCCAAAGTGAAACTGTAAATCTTACTTGTTATTAACAATGTATATAAAGGCTGGAGAGATCAATCTCTTTGGGGAATTATTCACTGAGCCCTATAGCATTGTCACTTCCAAAGGGGCATCTTTTTGCCGTTCCCGAGGCCTGAACTTTGTAGCTGAACTGCGGCCTTTGGGATGACAAGGTTTGGTCAACTAACTAACCAAGGAAAAACCGAGCGTCTGAATGATGTCATGTCATGCTCTTTGGTAATGTACTTATATTTGTGTCGTCACGTTTTTCGAATCTCATGAGAGAGACTGACTTTTGATTCAAGAACGTGATGCAGGATTGCCTCGCTGCACTCTAGGTAGGTTCCGGCGACCGACAACCGACGACCGACGGACGGGCTTTGAAACGCGGATAACAAAAACTTAGTTTCGGATACGGGGAATCGAACCCCGAGCTGCCGCGTCAAACACCAGACTATTTGTGAGGCCAAATGAGAGGCGGCAATGTTAGCCGTTACACCATATCCGATTATGAAACTTTGAGGTAAATTGTCAGAATAACAACTGTGAGCACAGAGTGATGTCTTGCATGGAGAAAAATAAGCAAGAAATGCGGGTGCCAGTGATACATGCTACTGCTACAGAGTCGTGAATGGTATAGCGAAAGTCATTATGTTGGGGGCAGGGCTTGCGCAGCGAGTACCTCGTCCTTCCTATTTTCTCGCAGAGACCAAGATGGCAAAGACGATGAGGATGAGGATGGCTGTGACTGCGGCGACTGCGGCGAGGGAGAAGCGGGCGGGGGGGAATTGGCCCTGTGTGAGGAGGGTCTGCACGAGAAAGTACCGGTACACGCCTGTGAGCGAGTGAGATTGGGATATATTGGTGGGGGGCAGGGACGCACCGATTACGAGGACGACGAGGGAAAATGCGACGAGGACAGCGCCGAGGGGGCGTGCGAAGTGGGCGAATGGGGTGTCGGTGGATGCGATTGCGAAGAGCTGGACGAGGGCTGCGGGGTGTTAGTGGGAGAGGAGGGAAGGGTGACCGGGGGGGGGGACGCACCGACGCCGGTGGAGGCGAGGAGGAGGCTGGTGCGGATGTACGCGAGGAAGGTGCGCTCGGATGCGAGGTGGTCGCGCGCGACGCTGCCTGCGTTTTCGAGGACGAGCCGCGGCGCGCGCTTGTGCTTCCTAGGCCGCGGCCTCGGGGGCTCGGGCGTGGGTCGGCCGGACTCGGCTGGGGCGGTGTCGGTGTTTGGCGTCGCAGGCGGTGTGATGGGCATTGTGGGAATTGTACGAAATTATTATTTTCTCGATGGACACGCCATCGCCCGGATTCGTGCATTCGCTAGCGGTAAGTCTCGAGTTCTCTGCGCCAACAACCACGTCCGACGTCTCTAGGCCGGCGCCGCAGCAGGCACCGCCGTCGACCTCCTCTTCTTCCCCATCGACACCATCAAGACCCGCCTCCAGTCCGCCCAGGGCTTTGCCCGCGCAGGCGGCCTCGCTGCTATATACAAGGGCGTCGGCAGCGTCGTCGTCGGCAGCGCCCCGGGAGGTGCCGTCCCTCTTCCCTCACACACACACCCATGCTCACATGACAACAGCCGCGGTATTCTTCTCGACATACGACACGCTCAAGAAACACACGACGGCCCTCCCCACGCCACTGAGCCACATGCTCTCCGCGTGCATCGGCGAAGTCGTAAGTCCCCCCTTGTCCCTGCCCACACGTGCCTCACCTTCTCACAGGCCGCATGCCTCATCCGCGTCCCGACAGAAGTCATCAAAACACGCACACAAACGCTAACCTACGCCTCCTCCCTCGCCACCGCCCGCCAGGTCCTCCTCAACGACGGCTGGCGCGGCTTCTACCGCGGTTTCCACTCCACCATCATCCGCGAGGTACGCCCCGCCCTCTTGACCCTGACACACCCCGCACTCACGTGCTCAAACCCAAAGATCCCATTCACGTCCCTCCAATTCCCGCTCTACGAGCTCCTCAAAGCCCGCCTCGCGACACACCTCGCCCGCAAGCCCCTCTACGCACACGAAGCCGCCCTCTGCGGCTCCCTCGCAGGCGGCACCGCAGCTGCCCTCACCACCCCCCTCGACGTCCTCAAGACCCGCGTCATGCTCGATCTCCGCGTGCGTCCCCGTTTCTCTCTCCCGCGCTTTGCTCACCCCGCGCCCCACAGAACCCAACAACCCACCGTCTCCCCTCGCTCACCCGCCGCCTCGCAGACATTTACGCCACCGAAGGCCCCCGCGCGCTCTTCGCCGGCGTTGTCCCCCGCACTCTCTGGATATCAGCCGGCGGCGCCGTATTCCTCGGCGTGTATGAGTGGGCCGTCCATGGTCTCATGTCGTATACCTAGCTCCCCAACTATTGACTACCCTCCCTCGCCTAGATGTAGATGTGTATGTATTGCTATGCTGGATTTTGGATACATAGAATGATCTGCCGTTGCATTCCTTTCTTTCCTAATTTTTTATTTATTTATTTTCTGGTTCTTTTTTTCATACATGCCTGCTTTCATTTCCTCAGTTGTTGTACTCTGCGGCCACGTTTCAATTGTTGAATTTGTACGTTGTCCTTCCTGTTAACTCTGGGGACAATAAACGTCTGGTCAGTAACGTCACGTGACTACGTTAGTCATCCATTGCATGATCAATCATTCCGTCACGTGACAGTTATTGTTCTGGGTAGACCTCGGTTTTGCTGTGCGTCGCAGCCGCCCATCCCCTTTGATTTTTGGGACATTTACAGACGAGCTTTTGCAAGAGTTTCCTCGGACCTATCTGATGGCCAGTGTGCTTATACTCCTCTTCTGGAAGGCTGGTTTGGCCCGATTCAGGGACTGTGCACTTGCGCCACCATATGCATGCCAGGATCCATACATACATATATACATATTATAGATCCACTAATCTCATTCACTTATACTAAATTGGTGGAAAATTCACTGTATTTCGGTTCGGTTGTTCTCGGGGCCGATGCTATGCATATGTTGTTGTTGTTGAAATACTTACATACAAAATGTACGTAGTATTTTACTGTGGATCAACAGTCAACGCAATGATTGATTGAACTTCCATCCTTGATATTGCATAATTCGGATCAACAACCCTATTCAATGCAATTACTTTCTGGCATTTAGGTTGGGGTTCCACGAATTTTTTCGAAACCATATCAGCAGTTGTACGTGTTCTCAATGTCTGTCTGTTTCCTTCCGATGGCGCGTCGACTATCAGCTCGATCGCAACCTCTGCTCGATCGTATGTTATGTACATCCATATGTAGTTGTAAGCAACGGCAGTTGTGTAAACTTGAATGTTTAGTCTATTTGGCCAGGTCATTCGAAATAGATACTGTAAGGAATCAATATGTACAGTCCCATCTTGATATCGTCATCAAATCAATTCCATGGTACCACGACATTGGCTGGCCACTACCCCTATAAACAATATATTCGCTTCTCAATTCTTCTCGCCCGGATCTGCGGCTTTCAATTGGTAAAATTGATCGAGCGACGACTTTTGATTTCTGAACACAGCTTAGATGTCATCAGGCTGTTTACCGCTAGCATATAAAGGATGAATTGCTGTAGTGCAATGTTCACCAATTCTGAATGCTCTCTGGAATCGCACTAAGTATCTGGGCTCTCTATCTCATCGCTACGCTCACGCGTGCTGCATTGCCTGCGTGTCCGAACACCGCCAATGCTGACTACGACTACATAGTCGTCGGCGCTGGTGCCGGAGGTGGACCTCTTGCAGCCCGGCTTGCAGAGGCCGGTTACTCAGGTCAGCCTCTTGTTTATATCTCGAGATTTTGAAACTCGTTAAACTTTTCCTTTCACCTCAGTTCTCCTTGTGGATGCTTGCCATGACACGGTCGAATACAACACAACTATCCCTGCTTACTTTCTTCGGTCACTTGAAGGTAAGTATGAGAAGTGTCGAAATGGATCTGACCATCACCTCGTCCTTTTTCCCTTTCCTAGATCCACAGATTTTTCTCAATTATACCTATCAGGAATATCCTGCTGGTTTCTCTTCCACCAGAAATAACGATTGGTGAGGATTTCTGTGGACTTTTCTTTATGCAGAGTGTTGAAATTATATCAGGTATCCCAGAGCTTGTGGACTGGGAGGCTCAACAGTGAGTGTTTCTCAACCACTTGATTGACAGTATGATTACTCTGCTTCAAAGACCCATAATGCTATGATCAATATCATTTCTGGTACTCGACAAGATTTCGATGGGCTAGCAAACACATTTAACGACCCAACTTGGTCGAGAAATAATATGCAATTGACATACTTCCGCCGCATCGAGAAAAACCTCTATCTTCAACCTCAAATTCTGTATCCAGACCATGGTTTTAATGGGTGGCTCAAGACCAGCCTCCTTCCACTGGACGTTTTTGCTTCAAATCCTTTCTTCCTTGGTAGAGTCATTCTTAGTGTTCGTGAAAGCCTCTTAATACTTCCTTCTTTTTAGATCTGCAGACTGCAGCGCTTGCGACGTCTCAGTGGGACCCTTTGGTGGCTGGGCCTCCGATACCAGACATCAACAGCTTATTAGCAGACTCGGCGTTTGGCGTCGGTGCCACTAGTTTCACTACTGACGAACAGCATCAACGATCCTCTGTACGGGACAGACTAGCAGCTGTTCTGCAATCCCAGCCTGGGAATCTTCACTTCGCCCCGAATACCCTTGCCACAAAGATTCTCCTGTGTAACTCTAGCTCGACCGTAACAGCTTACGGCGTGCAAATAGCCCCTGGGGCTGCTTTGCCTGTCGCTAGCAATTTCAACGGGAAGGTTACGCTTAATGTTCAGAACGTCACAGCGAGACATGAAGTTATTATCAGTGCTGGTGTGTTCCAGAGCCCACAGCTTGTAAGTTGAATATGATGTTCATGGTCATTCATCGTCGTTGACTGGCAAATGAACCTCTCAGCTCATGCTTTCTGGGATTGGCGACGAGGCTCAGCTTACGCAGTTTGGAATTGAACCTATAGTGCACTTGCCGGGCGTCGGTACCAATTTACAGGGTGATTGATTGATTCATCCATACTGGCCCAGAACCTCTTAATCTCAAGTAATTCCTTCAGATCACGATGAAGTTGCAGTCAACTGGCTCATGAAGGACAACTATACCTTGTTCAATGGATGTAAATTTTTGTCCAACCGCACAGAAGACCCTTGTCTTGGTTATTGGCTTGACCATAACCATGAGAATCTTTATGCCTTTGCCGGGGTCATGAATTCTGTTATATCGCAGTCGTCTCCGAGCCTACCTGCACCCGATGTTCTGACATACTACGGTCCTTTCCTTTTCCGTGGTTTCTTCCGAGGTATATATATATCTCCAGACGATCCATCCTCGATTGGAAGCATCTAATCTTACTTTTGAATAGGAGTACCGCAGGAAGTGGCCGACATTCACAACGGCCTGACAGCGGTCGTCCTCAAAGGACGTCCCTCTTCGAAGGGTACCGTGACTTTGACAGGATCTCACCCACAAGATCCTTTGAACATTCAGAAGTTCCACTTTCAGGCGGCAAATGGACCTACGGATGTCGCTGCAATCCGGGAGGGTATCAAACGTGCCAGGCAGCTTGTGGCACTGCCACCCATCGGCCCCTTTGTGTTGGAGGAAGTTTCTCCCGGACCTAATGTGACGACGGACAGTGAGATTGACAGCTATGTGTATGACCGTATCTTTGGTAGGTGCTTTCCTTGGTCGTTTTTTCTTTCTTTCTGATCCTTAGTCCTGGTGCGCTGTAGGTCATCACGCGTGTTGTACCAATGCAATCGGACCGGATAACGGTGGGCGACTAAGAAAAAATCAGTCGGATATCCTGGACTAACACAAGTAATGATTCAGATCCGAACGCAGTACTTGATGGTAATTTCAAAGTGAGAGGGGTGAACAACCTGAGGGTTGTCGACCTGAGCTCTTGGCCCAGTGTTCCCGGATATTTCGTGACAACCCCGACCTATATGGCAAGTAATTTAAGGCTGGGAATTTTAGATGACTGATAAGTGGCCTCTTTCAGATCTCAGAGAAGGCGGCAGATGTCATTCTTGCAGCAGCACACAATGCGTAGTAATGGCGAAACTGAAGTGTATACTATGATCGATTTTTCATTTCCTTGTAGTTTTCTTTGAAATTGTAATTTTGCCACGTTGAATAAGATTTCTGTCTAGTCGTATATCAAGAAGCGCGCGTTTCAGAGTTACAGAGAGTCAAATTTGTAGATTCAGTAAACGCGTACGAAAACGCAGCAGCGAGGCGCGAGGAGGAGGCGAGATATTTATTTCTCCATTTTTCTCTCATTTCTCTGCCTGCTCTTGCTTCTTGAGACTAAACAAAAACAAGACAAACGCGCAGTCAATGAGCATACACTGTTCATCGTAAATCCGTCGCACCACACACCATTCCTAGTTGTGCATGCAGGAATGAGCTTGTAACGGATACGACGAAATAATGCGAGCGATTTTTGACGTTGACGGGTAGTCAATCGGGTCATCCGGCATGGCCACTGCCAGGTGTCCAGTTCCTCCAGCTCGAGGGGAGAGTTCGGTTGAATAAGTTAGAGTGATGTGATGCCCGGTATTACTATTTGTGACCCGGAGTTGTATGCCATATTTATATCCTCTTCAAGATACGTAGAACAATGACGCCAAAGTTGATCATCAAGATATGTAGAACAATGACGCCAAAGTTGATCATCAGCACAGAGTTTGCCCCTGACATACTTCAACGCCGCGAGCTGCAGAGGCTTAGGTAGACGTCTAGCGTACCCAACATATTTTGTCATGTTTGACCAAACATACGCAATTTGCGCTTTGATATTTGGTCGTATGTACGCGTCGTGACGCGGTTATGTTTAACGCATCACGTGTTTCCACGCGAGGGAGTATAAATACAAACGTCTTCTCGTTTGGCAAACTTGTTCTTCAACGTCCACAACCAAGCACATTATTTTCTTTCTCTCTCATCCAAACAAAGACAAATGGCTCGCACCAAACAAACCGCTCGCAAGTCGACCGGTGGCAAGGCCCCCCGTAAGCAGGTATGTATCCTGTCGTTCGATGGCCAATTATCATGACTCATCACATTGTAGCTCGCCTCGAAATCCGCTGCGAGGAAGACCGCTTCGGTGCGTCCCTTTAATCCCCGCAGACACCTCTCACTGATATTATTTAATAATCAAGAGTGCTACTGGTGGTGTGAAGAAGCCACATCGTTTCCGCCCCGGAACCGTCGCCCTGCGCGAGATCCGGCGCTACCAGAAATCAACCGAGCTCCTCATCCGCAAGCTCCCTTTCCAGCGGCTGGTGCGCGAGATCGCACAGGACTTTAAGGTGTGGCTTGCTGCGATCATTCTCGAAGTCGTGATTTCATTTCTCTTTCTTTGCCCCCCTTTCTTTGCACGTGTAGACCGATCTGCGCTTCCAATCGTCGGCTGTTATGGCCCTGCAGGAGGCCGCCGAGGCGTATCTTGTCTCGTTGTTTGAAGACACGAACCTTGCTGCTATCCACGCTAAACGTATGTCCCTTCTATGTTGTAGTGGTTTTGATACTCATTGTTCACACAGGTGTTACTATGTACGGTCATTGCTCTGCTCTTTCAGCTGTGGAATCTGATTGCGTTTTGTTCTTAGTCAACCGAAGGATCTGGCTCTTGCGCGTCGCTTGCGTGGTGAAAGATCGTAAAGCCCTCTTCACAGGTGTACAACTTATTCTTTCTTTCGTTTTGTACTTTAATGCTATGTATTTTCGAATGACAACCTACCTGAAAGCTTCTAATGTGTGTGCTGAGAGACCTAACGTTGGACAACGAGCGCCGTGCCTTGTCTCGGTTTGACAGTTCATACATGGGGGGCACTGCTTGTCCTTGGCTTGAAACAACGTCCTTGACTTCGTTCTCTTCGGCACGTGTAGGCCCAGTTAATATGATGGACACGATGCCGCCTCGTGGTTCGCTCCTCCCTTTAAGTATTTATCACCGGCAAGTGTTTGTGCAGCATGCCACTGGACCTGCACACCCTCCATCCTCAGTTGTGCAGGGCACAGGTATCCAGGTCTACACATGTTCTGGTGCTTCCCAATTCCAATCCGGCTCCAGAGAAAACAGCAGCGGAGTGCTGATGAGCGCGAACCGATGCCGATGACGGTGCCGATGCAAGACCACCTGTACCAGCAACACGAAGACGCGCCCGTGCCTGCGACAGGGACAGGGACACCCGAGCGAGGTGCGTACACATAGATCACGCGCCCCCCCGACCCGTTGCTTCGCGGGTATCCTCTCCGCTCCATCCATCCATATACATATTCATTTCATTGACTCCGGGCACCCACAGATGACATATACGCCGACTACCGCACGTCGTCGAGATGGCGTCATCCGGCGCCTGCCCCGACCCCTACCCTCACCGCTGCTGCAACGGCCGCTGCGACTATCCCAGAGACGGACGCGGAGATGGAGATGGAGACGAGCGACGAGGTTGACGCGGCGACGACACGCGGTGCGGATACAGAGTGGAGCACTGCACTCGTTCCTGCCCCGGGCATACGCGCGTCTGTGCGCAGGCGGGAGAGGCCGCGGACACGGCCGTGGTCGCCAGGGCCGCGCAAGTATGTCCCACCGATAGCTGCGGCTGCGGCGAAAGCGGGAGAGATGAGAGGGAGAGCGGGGCCGTCGGGGCCGTTGGCGCTGCATGCACCCTCCCACGCGCACCGCAAAGACAGGGGGAAAGAGAGGGAAAGAGACAGCGAGGGGCCGTGGGGGGCGAGCGGGGACGGGGACGGGGACGCGCGCGGGCCGAGGGAGAGGGAGAGGGAAGTGGTTGAGCACGGAGGATATGTGTATGGGCATGGGGGAATCGTGTATGAGCTGGAGCGCAAGTTTGGTGGGGCGGGCCCGGACCTCACTCTGTCAGCGGGGCGCAGGGGCAAGGAGCAAGAGGCCACCAAGGCGGCGACGACGCTCGCGACCGCCGGTGCAAGTGCGAATGCGGGGATTGGCAGGATAGGATATCCGGCGCGTCTGGGGTACGTCAGGAGGGTGACTGACGCTGAAGCTGCGGTTGGTGCTGGGACGAGAGGTGGAGCTGGAGGTGGGGTGCGCGCGCGGCGCTCGCTGGAGATGGTGGGCCGGCGGGTGCTCGAGTCTGGCCCTGAGCGGACGGTGACGATATCGACGTGGCGCGAGCAGGTTGCGCATGAGGCGGACCGACAGGCGAATATGGATGTTTATTATTTGGATGCACGGGATTATGAGTGTGGTATGGAGGGGGAAGGGTCGTTGCAGGGGGAGGGAGAGGAAGAAGAAGCGGGGGAAGAGGAAGAAGAGGCGAGCTTCGTAGGAGAGGTGGAGGTGGACGATCCGAAGGTGAGAAAGAAGGGCTTGCCGGCGCCGCCGTTGAGGGAAGTCAGCGCGTCGGGGTCTGGGTCTGATCCAGGAAGCATCATTCGCACAATCACTGACGAGGAGTCTGAAAGTGCGCCTGTGTCTCAAGCCGTACGTACTTTTTTATTCCAAGGTAGAGAGGACTGATCCATGCAGAGGCGGACAACGTTGCGCAGCACCAGCACGAGGAAATCAGCCGGCTCGGGCTCGAAATCGGGGAGACCGTCGAGGCGGACGACTTTGGCCAGCACCACGTCGACCAACTCGCCAAGACCAAGCGGGTCAGGAAGATGGCAACCGACGCCTCCTCAGACGCCTCCACGCCCAGTCCGGGGGGCCAAAGCCGACTCCCCCCGTGGCGGCAGCCTCTTGCCGTCCCAGCTGAGCACGGGCAATTCGCCCAGAGTACGGCAGGTTACCGACGCCTCTCGAGCAAAAGTGCCGCCGGCGCCGCCGCGCAGCTCGACGCCCAACAGGATATACCCGCGCGATTCGGTCCCGTCGTTCCACCCCACACGTTCCGGGTCGACTATCAGCACTATCAAGTCGGCGTCAATGTTGGCGCTGGAGCACATCCTCGAGTCATGCGACCCGTCATTGATCCATGTCGCCCCTGCGCTTGCGAGGCTGGGGATTAGGAACGATGGTCACCTCCGCGCTATCGCACGGCTGTCGGATGAGACGAGGAATCGCGAGTTGAAGGATGCAGCGATGAAAGAGGGCATTACGGTGATGGATTGGGCGATTCTTCTCGATAGGTTGCAGGGGTTGTGATGTTTGATATTTTATTAGCATAGTGGACGGATTATTATCTATGTTTGATTTTGTATTAGTACGTCCTATTGTGAGTCTTATGATATATTCGACATACTCTTGAGTGGTCCACAACGTCCCGCCCGGCCAGGAGGATTTCAACATGTACGATATGCACCCGGATGCTGGTGGTCTTTGTGCCATGCGACATGCTGGGTTTCAGACAATACAAAGGTCTACAACAAGAAAGCGACTGTCGTCAAAGGTCGTCGGGTTGCGTTGGTTATTGGTTCACAGGGCTGATTGCAGGTATTTCAAGTTGACTGCAACCTTCGGACGCTGGTATTATGTGGGCTCAAGTTGACAGTTCGACGGGGAATCGGCTAAAGAATTCTCTGCCATCATCCCCATCAGATGCCACTTGCGACTGATATGACAACAGCCAGCTAATACGGGCCTTTACTGAAGAGCTCCACACAATTCATATGGCCGTGAACGCCTGTACTTTCGACGTTCTTCTTGCATGCCTGTTTCCTATCGCTCTGGTTGTCGCTGCACGACGTCGTTCATGGAAGAATTTCAATTTTCGCGACTTTTTCACTCTCAGGTTACGCAAAACCTCTTATGAGCCATTTTCCCTGAGCGCGGCCTACCAATCGTACTCGAATTACAGGTGTATGGCTACATTGGAGGTCTCTAGTCGACGCACGACATACAGCACTCTTGGTCGAAGCCACAAACGCCTGGGCAACACCATTGGGTATCCAGAAAAGCTCGACAAGTTGAAGCTCGTGACGGATATGAACGCGGTCGTTACCGAGAGGATCGCCGGGCTTGCAGCTACCGAGTTTGGTCTCGGGGAACCGGGTGCAGGGAATGAGGATATTGGGAGAGTACGGGAGTCGTTGAAGCATTTCATTCGTGATTGGAGCACGTATGGTGCGACGGAACGCGAAAATATGTTTCGACCGATTCTAGATATTCTAAGGGCCGTAGATGAGAGCGAACGACCAAGAAAACACGTTCTCGTGCCGGGATCTGGCTTGGGGCGACTGGCTTGGGAGATATCACAACTAGGTACGACACTTGCATTTATCTGTGACTATGGCCAAGATTTAAGAGGCGTTTTTAGGATATGACACGACAGCGAATGAACTGTCCTTCTACATGAACTTGGCCTTCCGATTTCTGCTCTCGCCGGAGACGACTACAACGACTAACGAGCATACACTCCGTCCTTACGCCCACTGGTTCTCACATCAACGGTCGAACGCGTCTCTTTTTCACGCTATCCACTTCCCAGACGCCATTCCCCGCCTGAGCCCGACTTTTCGCCTCGTCGAGGCCGATTTCCTCACACTTAAAGCCCCATCTGCCAATCCTGCGAGGTTCATCTGGTCGAAAACCGACCCCGCTCGGCACGAGGTAGGGTACGACTACATCATTACGCTCTTTTTCATCGACACGTCTCCGAACGTCTTCGCCACGATGGAACACGTGTATACCCTCCTACGTCCGGGTGGTACATGGATCAATTTGGGCCCGTTGCTCTGGGCTTCCGGGTACGCGAAGATCGAGCTAAGCCTGGATGAGGTTATCCGCGCTGCGGAAGAAATCGGATTCGTAGTCCATGATGGAGACCCTGCCACCGGCGATCTTTTTGCGCGACGGACCGTAGAGTGCGAATATACGGGCGATACAAACGCCATGATGCGGTGGATTTACAAAGCGGAGTTTTGGATCGCGACGAAGCCGAAGTGACGGCTGGGCTCATCAGTGGGATTTGTGTGTGTTTTATTATTGGAATTACGTCTCTACAACACCCCCGCTATATCAGGCCAATATCAGGCCCGCTTGCCGAAAACGTAGCGAGCCATTCATGGATGGACATGTTCGCCATCAGCACTTGCGATAACCCTCATCCTCGCCGCTGGGAGCAGCTCGAAATTGAATGCAGTTACCTATTCTACAATGAACACGTCAGCGATAAAAGCATTTTCAGGGTCAAACAAAAGCACTGCATGTGCAAAGGAGCTGGAGAAGCAGGACATGATACTTGAGTTTATCTAGCTACAGAAGCACAATCCAGAAATTCACTGGTCCATGGAGAAGGTGCACATGAGCTGCTGCTTCCAGTGCTGCTCTGCCTGTGTGGAGAAAGTCTGAACAGAATGATGAGAGTTGGTGCTGCCATTCATTTCTGCCATGCAAGGCATTTTTCTTTTGCTGACATTGATTTGCTGGATTTCCTCCTCCCTCTTTTTGGTGTTTTCTCATAGAAAGGCTTTTTATAAAAACAACTGGAGTGGCAGGATAGACACTCTCAGTTAGGTAGATGTGAAGGTGAATTCACAGGGTTTCCAGACTTGGAGTCTCTTAATGAGGCTATTGAGGTAAAAGACCAGATCTACACCATTATGCTATACATCTTGCATATGACTACTAAGGTTCAGGCCAGCTAGACCATATTATACTAGCTAGCTTAAGCATCTGCAGGCCAACTTGGATTCAAAATTTTATGATAGCATGCTGGTTCACTTCTATAACTTTCTTGAAAGCATTGTTTAATTCACTCACAGAGCATGATATTGAACAGATTTCAAATGCAGAACTGTCTAGCTGCAAGGTGTATCTTCTTGCATCAAAGAAACAGCATAAGCTAAATGTATTCCTATATGAAAATTTCGGTTTTAGTTAAATCTGCTTTTCAAAGTCTCCAATTACTTCTCCAGTCTTCTTAATTAAGAAGAAGGATAATTTCCTGTGCTTGATACATGACTACCAAGTCCTAAATGCTATGATGGTGAAAAATTGCTACACTCTCCATCATCTTCAAGCTTATTAATAATATTCAAGATGCATGTTACTTCACCAAGTTGGATGTCTCTTAGAGCTACAACAACATATGCATTCAGAAAGAAAATGAGTGGAAGACAGCATTGGACCAACCAGACAATTTTCAAACCTCTAATAATGTTCTTTGAATTTACCAACAGCCCAGCCACCTTCTAAGACTAAGTGTTGTTTGCATGTACCTAGACAACATTTTGATCTATACTGAAACTCTGAAGAAACATTGAAGGATTATATTTATAGTTCTGGACTATTCCCATCTTTACAGCTCTAATTCAAGCTTAAAAAGTACAAGTTTGAGTAGACCAGGATCAAGTACTTGTAGCTGATTATTTTGCATGAGACAGTAGAGCTGGACTCTGTGAAGGTAGCTGGTGTAGTAGAGTGGCCAGAGCCTAGGAACAAGAAGGAGGTGCAAGCATTCTTAGGCTTCACCAACTTCTACTGAAGGTTTGTTCAAGACTTCTGCCTAGTGATGAGAAGTCCTAGAGCAAGCCTTGTTTGTCATCTAAGCCTGTTCTTTTATGTATTGAAGTTACAAGATCTTGAAGCCTTAAGTCACACAATAGAACCAGAATTGTATGTAGATTCAAGTACCAGTAGTATAAGACAACAAGCTGAGCTTATATTGGTAATATATACAGATAATTAATGGTATGAAATATGGCTCATGGCTTTAGCATGGGCCTAGTAATTTATTGGGGGATTTGTCCTCAAACTCCCCCAAACAACCTGACTTTGTTTGATTAAGGCCTTGCATATTCAAGTGCAAGGCTTCATCTACCCTCAACCATAGGAAGAAGGCCTTCCATTTTGCATTTTATCAAACAGGAAATTGACTTAATTGCTTAAATAGAAACTACAAAAATCCAGTCAAAAACTATTAATAAAGGATCTACATGCATAGGCTCACTTTAAATTTTGTTGTCTAGTGAGTTTTTCTTCAATTTGAAAAGATTATTATGAATATTATACATCTTACTGTGTGAAGAAGAAGCCTATAAGTATATAGCTACATATCACCAATTAAATCTCTTTTAGTCTGTTTTTTAAAAAATAAATATATTACAGCACAAAATAAACAAAAACTACATAAAAAATATACACAAGTTCAACAAAAAAGGTGGGCTTTCAAAAAAGAATTTGGAAACTGTAGAGAAATACAACATTGCTAGAGAATCTGTATTTTAGTCTGTTTCAAACATGATATAATAGATACAAAAAGCCAGATAGAAAATACAGGATATATCAAGCAGAAAAGATAGACTTGCAAAAAAATGTGGAGAAACTAGTAGAATACAATGAATGGGCTGCTAAGCAAAGGCTATACTTGGAGAAATATGAATTCCAGGCCTAAACTCTTCTCTTTCCCCCAATGAAAAGCTCTATCCTTTGAGCACAATGAAGTAGTGGCTCATTGCTGTAAGGGCAAGGCTTAACATCTGCAGAACTTCTTCCACAGAGCCACATCCTTATGCCCACTAGTTCTTACATCAATAGTCAATGTTAGTCAATATACTCAGGTGGTGTAGAAATGACTGTATTGGTGTCTAAGTATCTGTTGGTCAATATACTATAATACCATAAGTTACTGTGTGATATATAAGTAATTGGGCTCACCTTAGTTGGTGTAGAAACAACTGAGGCTTTCCCTTGTTCTATTCCAATTTTTATCTTCCATCTGTACAGCACCACCTTCCTAATCAGTCTTCTCTCCAGTAGTGGTGGTGGCATCATTTCACATGTGTAATGTGCCTCATAATTCCTTTGCCAATACTTACTCAGACTCATGTGATGCATCATTTCTTGAAGAGTTGCAACACTGCACAGAACTTATAATGTTGTGGCCTTGCCAATGCTTTTGTGAAGAGGTCTGCTAGGTTCTCTCTGCTGGGTAAATATGTAATTGCAATCTTTCCATCTTCTATTGCTTGCCTAATGTAATGGTACTTGACATCAATATGTTTAACTTGGTTGTGATTTTATTTGTTTTTTGCAATGGATATTGAGCTGGTATTTTTGCCTTTTAAATCTGCTAAGTATGGAACCCCCATTCTGATCTCCATGAGTGATGCATGCATCTACTGTATTTACTCTCCCACTTTTGCCAGTGCAATATACTCTGCCTCTGTAGTTGATTTGAATACTATATCCTAGTACTTGGAGCTCCAATTAGTTGGTCCTCTAGCCTGGAGGTAAATACCTCTGAAAATTGACCTCCTAGTGTCTATGTCTGCTGCAAAGTCAGAGTTGAAGTAGCTGCATGGCATGTAATCTTGGTATCCTGGACCACTATATTGTAACTTGTATGCCTTGATGTATTGTATAACATGTTGCAAAGCTAGCCAGTGCTGTTTTTCTGGGTTAGACATGAAATAACTAAGTGAGGTTACTGCAAATGCAATATTTGGATGTGTTCCAACTTGTGCATACATCAGCAACTCCAACACTTCTTTGTATGGCTTGTTTTTCATGTAATGATGATTGTTGTCAGTTACTGGTTGCTGCAATTGGCTGAGGATGAGTTCTGTGGGAAGTGGCATGTACTTTGGCATGCAGTTGGCCATCCCAAACTTCTCCAACATTTGCTTTAAATACTCCTCTTAATCTAGGAGAATGAGTTGCTGCGCCCTGTCTTGAGTAATTTTGATTCCTGGTATAAACTTAATGTCTCCAAAATCTTTAATTTTGTATTTTTTGCTGAGTTCCATCCACACCCTGACTGCCTCCTTCTTTGACAATGACATCTCCAAGGTATTGTTGGTATACATGCTGATTATTGTCCTTTCTCCATTTCTCTTATAGTACTATACTGATTGGTTGGCCTCTGAACATCTGTACTCTAACTGCTTCATGTCTTTGTCCAGTGTCTTCCACTAATTCTTTGCTGTGTCTATCATTCCATACAGTGCCTTATCCAGCTCTGACACCAACCTCTTCTCACTGTCATTGCCACCACCACTAATATCTCCACCACCATTTGTTTTGCATCTACAATCCTCACCACTACACCCATTGCTCTTTCAAACCTGTTCACCTGCATTTACATCCAACTTGACTACCTCACTTGGCTTTACCTCATATCCTTTGGGCTGTTCCATCAAGATAGGGACCTGGGCAGGGGCATTGAGGTATGTGCTAGTATAATCAATTTGCCAAATTTTGTAGCCAAGAATGGTGCCAACAGCAAGGTTCATGCAGAGAGATTCACACTTGACTACTAAGGCATAGGAGGCAAAGGAATTGATGCCTGGGATTTGTATGAAGCCCTTTGTGACTAGCCTGGCCTTGTGCCTAACAATCTTGCTGTCTGCATCATACTTCAATGCAAAAACCCATCTGTTCTTCATGGTTCTCACTTCCTTAGGCCACTCTACAAACCTCTACACCTTCTGCTCATACATCTTCATCTTGTTGTCCATTGCCAGTTTCCACAAATTGGGCCTCCTTGTTGCTTCTAAGCATGACTTTGGTGTTCATACTAGGTTATCCCCCATCATCTGCATCACAAGCACACCAGGCATGCTGGCATACATCTCCTCCTTGCTCTCTAAGTCAGACAGGTTGTCACCCAGTGGTAGTTCTATTAAGGCTGATGTTTTAGCAGCAATCCTGGCTGAGTGTCAAGTAGAAGCATCTGGCAACAAAACATGTTCCTGTAGAATTGATAGCACTTCTGAAGCAGTTGGAGTAAGGTGTGGTGCAGAAGGGGCAATGTTATTGGCATCCTGAGTAACATTGTTAGCACTGGTGGTTGGAACATCTCTGGGAATATCAAAGACCTCAAACAGGTCTGCAGCAAAACTATTATGAGAGTCAGGCAGGGTCCAATGGGCTGGTTCCTCTTTGAAGAGGACATCACAAGACCAGAAAATCCATCCAATGGATCACTTAAGAAGCTTGTAGTCATCTTTGCTATAGTAACCAACTAACACTGCTTTCATCAATTGTGCATTGAGCTTGCTTCCACCTTTTTCCCTCAGGAATTTAGCATATGCAATACTGTCAGGTTCCGCTGACCACGGGGGCTCAGTCCACTGGGCGAATACCTCACGTGGTGATCACCGTGTCCACAGACGCAGAGCACTGGTAGGGCTTGGAGCGTGGGAGACCGAAGCGGGGTGGGGGCGGTGTGTAGGGGAGCGCCGGTAGTGCCAGTGGGTGGATGGGTGTCAGGGAGGGTGGAGGACGAGTGCTGGGGTTAGGCGCGAGTCCTGGGAGTACAAGAGGATAGAACGAGTAAGTGCCAGTAAGCAAGCGAGTTCTGGGGTTCAAGAGACAATGGGGCGGAGACTTAGTGAGTCCCGGGGGTGAAATCAGAGATGCGGGGGTTAAGCAGGCCAAAAGGGGAAAGGGTCGAGATAAGATGAAGGGGAAGGGGACAGGCCAAGATGGAGAGCCAGGGACAGAGGAGTCGAGAGAACTTAGAATAGAAAGGGAGAGAAGAAGCAATTAGATTAGATTAGAGGACAAGATGAGTAGAGACGAGGCAGAGAGATGAGACGAGACGAGTACAATAAGAAAAAGGCAAGTAGAAATAACAAGACCGGGACGCACGAGAAAATGAGATCGAGACAAAACACAACAGAACAATACGGGGTTACGGTAATATCAAGACTAGAGTACTACTTACTACTCTACGACTTATATACTACGCAGTAGGTAGGCCCCGGAGTCCAGGCCCGGATTCCAGTAGTGGAGTGCAGCACCGGGGCTTGGGGTGAGACCCCGGGGCCGCACGGGGCGAGGTTGAGACATGTCGCACAGCGCAGAGGTCTTGTACTGGAAACGCAGAGACACGCGGCAGTGGGGCGGTGGGGAGGGAACAGGAGCAGGGCGTGGCGTGCGGAGGTCGGGTCGGCGGTGGTGCATGATTGTGATGCGTGATGCATGATGGGGGTCTTGGCGTGGGCTGGGGGTGACGGGTGATGCCAGCGCTGATGTGGCGGTCACAGCGGTGATGACCGGGGGATGCCGCAAGTGGTGGTGGCTGGTGGCAATGATGGCCGGTGATGGCCGGTGATGGCCGGGGGCTACCAAGGGGGTTGGCCGGGTAGCGGTCCAGGCCTGGGGCGGTTGTGGGGGTTGTTTTGAGGGTTGGAATCCTGGGGCCGGGGCTGAGTCCTGGGGGTCTGTAGCAGATCGTGACATCGGTCTGTAGTGGATTGTGACATCACCCTCCTTCAGCGTCGAGACCCTCAAGACACGCGAAGTCGTGGGTGGCTATGCTGCTTCTGGTGTCGAAGTCAAAGTCTGGCGGCCATCAAGAAGTCCCGTACACAGATAAAAAAAGAAAAAACTTCGCCAAATTTTTCCAACCGCTTTTCCATGTCCTCCTCTTCGTCGTCTCCTACTCCCCCTTCTGACGGGAACAATGTTGGGGCCTGGGCTGCCTATGGGGAGCGCCGGGCCTTGTTCAAGCATTGTTGGGACTGCCAGCAGGCGGAGGGGCTGCGTGAGTTTTTGTTGCCCAGTGTTTTTTGCACATACTGATGCATTGTGTTGCAGGCATATTGTCTTTGGCGGCGAGGCCTTCTCATATGGTTCCAGAGGTCGTCATGCGGCGTCAGCTGGCGCAATCCATGCCAGTGTCGCCGGTTCGCCCGCTGCAGCCCCCTCTGACCCCGGGGGTGTTTTACCCGGTGCCTGAGGCTCAGCGGGTGCTGCAGGCAGACGTTATGCCCAACCAGTTCGCTCTGGTGGTGGGTCGTCCCTGGGGCCCGCTGACGTTAGCCTGGTGCCATCATCATGGCCTGGTGAGTTACCCCTACCTCCTGGTGTTCCCGGTACTGATGGATTTCTAGTGCCTGTTCTGCGCCCACTGTGGGGCGGTCTGTGAGTTTGAAGCACTGGTGGCTGGGGCCCGCCGCGATTCCTCAATATGCCTTTCGTGCCGGTCCAAGCACAAGAGGTGTTTGGTGTCGCAGTTGTGGCGGGCATGGTGTGTGGCTGCCGAGCAGGGGTGGGCGTTGGAGTGGGTGCAGGGGCAGATGGAGGGTCGGCCGAGAGCGCGGGTGACAACGGCGGCAGGTAGGGAGGGGGGTCCGCATCCCGAGGAGGCTGAGGAGGTTGATTCGGGGTCCAGAGAGGGGTCAAGCACCAGCGAGGGGAAGGGGGAGGCGGCCCTATCCATGGTGATCAGGGTGGGCCCGCCACACGGTAGGCGGAGGCCCTCGGCGGTCGCCCGAGGCAAGCGGTGGGCGTCTTCTTCTCCCGAGGCGGGCCCAAGCAAGAGGCTCCAGGGCAACATGTCGTTGGCGGGTCTGCTGGGGCCCCATGTCTTCTCGCCAACCTCAGCACGCCCCCAGCCCCCTCCCCAAGAAACCTTGGAGCAGAGCCTGCTGGCATTGACTGTGGAGTTGCACCGGCACCTGCAGGAGGCATACAAGCAGTTGCAGCGGCAACGGGGTGGGCTGATGGCTGCAATGATGGACTGGGACAGGGCTCGGTGGGACCGGGATGTAGCGCTGGCGGCGGTGAGGGAGCGGGAGGCGGAGGTGACAGCGTTGGGGGTCCAAGTGGTGGAGTTGGAGTCGAGGGTGGTGAGGGAGGTATTGGGGGAGGGGCAGGCGGTGGAGGCGGCGTGGGTGGCGGAGCGGGGGGCGGTACGCCAGCGGGACTAGGCACTGCTGGAGGCGGCGTTGTTTCAGGAAGGGATCCTGCATAAGTGATTCTTTCACTGCCCGGCCGGTTAGCTAATTTTTGACGTAGGCTGGGCCCAGGAGCACTGGCTGCTCCTGGATGGCGCATTGGCGGCCCAGGCTTTGCTCTGGGAGAGTGCGAGCCGGATGCCCCTCAACTTGCCAGCAGAGCTGGACCTTGGTCTGGCCCAGCTGGACATTTTGTTGGCGGGGCACCAGCGGTGGAACGCAATCACTCCCGGGATGTGGCTGGAAGTGGCGGTCAATATAGGGGAGGGGTTACCGGTACGGGAGGAACATTTGGCATCGTTGGCAATCCAGATGGAGACGGCGATATTAGTCACGGGGCTGGCAGCGGGGAGTCGGGAGGAGGATGACGAGGGGGCCAATTAATTGCTGCCCGCCGTGCTTTCTGGATGTCGTAGTTTTTGGACTTGGATTTTGTAGTTTTTTTTTTGGACTTGTCTTCTTGGGCCAGGGTGTATGTATAATTTTGTACTTTATGAGCTTACCAACCCTATTATTGTTTCTTGTTTGGTATTCAAGGCTCTGATGGGGGGGTGAGGAATTGGAAGTAGAAGTATGTAAGGAAACACATAGGGGTCTTGGTGGGAGTTGAATCCCTGATCAAACCAGAGGCGGGGGTTACACCCACTGATGCCATCTGTGAGCGCTAGTCCCGGGGGTCCCAGGGCTTGTCAGGGTGCTGCCGGTGAAAGTCCCGGAGTTTGGCAGGGGCGCCGGCGAGGTTTTTCCCGGGTTCCCAGGTGTCGTCTTTGGGCCCATAGCCTCTCCAGCGGACGAGGTAGTGGGGGCGGCCACGAATGAGGCGGGAGTCGAGAATGTGATTGACCTCGTAGTGGTATTTGTCCTCGACTTTGACAGGGGGCGGCTGGCTGGGTCGCTGCCCGGGAAAGGGGTCCAGGGCGTATTTCTTGAGGAGGCAAACGTGGAAGACTGGATGCAGTCCCTTGAGGCCCGGGGGTAGGTCGAGTTTGTAGGCATGGGTGGAGACCTTCTGGAGGACCTTGAAGGGACTGAGGCGTTTGTGATCGAGCTTGATTGAGGGTCGCCAGGTCTTCAAGTTGCGTTGATCGAGCCAGACGAGGGTGCCGGGGTCCAGTCAGGGGTTGCTTCGCAGCGGGTGTCGGCATGCTTGGCGTAGGCCTTGTTGGTGATGTCGATTTTGTCCCAGAGGAATTGGTGCAGCGACTGGAGATCCTGGGCCACTTTGTGGGCCATGTAGGAGGGGATGTCTCTAAGGGAGAGGGTGAGCCAGGGGTGGTAGCCTTTATTAGCATAAAAGGGTGACACACCGGTGGCAGAATGGGGGTTATTGTTGTAGGTGAACTCCGCCAGGGGCAGTTCCGCGTGCCAGTCATTCTGTAGATAGTTAACGTAGAGGCAGAGGTACTGCTCCAAGGTCTGATTCACTCGCTTGGTCTGGCTGTCAGTCTCCGGGTGGTAGGTGGTGGAGAGGTTAGTTTTGATCTCTAGGGCCTTACACAGAGACTGCCAGAACCGGGAGATGAACAAGGGGCCGCGGTTGGATACGATGTCGTCCGGGAGTCCGTGCTTGGAGAATACGTGCTCAAGGAATAGTTTGGCAAACTCCGGGGCATTGTCAGTGGTGCAGCAGAGGATGAAGATGGCCTGCTTGGTGAGGCGGCAGACAATGACAAGGATGGCGTCAAAGCCCTCTGACTCTGGGAGCTCGACGATGTGGTCCATTGAGATGGAGGACCAGGGGCAGCGACCAACTGGGAGTGGCTTGAGAAGGCCGTAGGGGCGGTAGCGGGGAACTTTGGCCTGGAGGCACAACTCGCAGGCCCGGACATACCGAGTAACGTCCTTCTTCATGCCTGGCCAAAAGTAAGTCCGGGAGATGAGTTGAAGGGTCTTACGAATCCTGGAGTGTCCATGGAGCTTGTGGTTGTGATGTTGGCGTAGGATGTCTAAGCGGATCTTCTGGTGATCCAGGGCATAGATTCATTCACCCCGGAGCAGGAGTCGGTTGTTGGGGGAGAGGGTGAAGGGGTGGTCGTTGTCGGCCTCGTTAGCAGGGGTGGTTCGGGAATCGTGCTGGGTGAAGAAGGCATCCCGGGGGGCGTTGCAAATCTGGCGCAGGATACCTTCTTTGTTCATAATTAGCATGGCATGAAGGTGTTCAGGTGGGATTACCACTTGATGGTTAAACGCATTGTGCTCCACCTTGAACGACTTTTTGGGGTACACATCCAGTCTCCAGGTGAGGGCATCGAGCTTGGCACTGAGTCGACCGGGGTGGTAGTGGATGGTGAAGTCATACTCGGAAAGGATTTTGGACCAGCGGGCCTGGCGGCAGCTGAGTTGCTTGGTTGTGGTGAAGTACTGTAGGTTGTTGTGGTCCGAGTAGACTTGGATGCGGTGCGGGGTGCCCTCGAGATAGGCTCGCCACTGCTTGAAGGCTTCAACAATGGCGAGGAGCTCCTTGTCATAGATGTTGTAGTTGAGCTCTGCGGGGATCATCGAGTGGGTGTAGAAAGCAACGGGCCAGAGCTCGTCACCGCTGGAGTCCTTCTGCGAGAGTATGCTGGTGATGGCGTAGTTGGAGGCGTTGCATTTGAGGACAATGGGGAGAGAGGGGTCGAAGTGGCGGAGGATGGGGGCGGAGGTAAAGGCCTTCTTGAGGAGAGTGAATACACTTTGGCACCTGCTGTCCCAGTTCCATGGGGTGTCCTTCCTTGTGAGCCGGTTGAGGGGTTTGGTGATCCTGGAGTAATTATCAATGAACCAGCGGTAGAAGTTGGCAAAGCCAAGGAAAGACTGCACTTCTTTTACGCTCCGGAGTGGGGGCCAGTTGAGGATGGCTTCCACCTTGGCGGAGTCCATGCGAATGCCATCCGATGTGACGATGACGCCAAGGTACTCGACTTCAGTGGTGTGGAACGAGCACTTCTCCGGTTTGGCATGTAGGTGGTACTCCTGGAGTTGTTCGAGGACGCGGCGGACATGATTGTGGTGTTCCTCTAGTGAGTTCGAATAGATGAGGATGTCGTCCAGGTACACAATGACGAAAACGTTGTTCATGTTGTGGAAGATGTCGTTCATGAAATACTGGAAGGTGGCGGGGGAGTTGGTCATACCAAAGGGCATTACCAGATATTCAAAAAGGCCGTAGCGGGTGCGGAAGGCAGTCTTCCATTCATGTCCCAGGGCTATACGGACGTTATTATAGCCGGAGTGGAGGTCAATCTTGGTGTAGACTTTGGTGCTATGGAGGCGGTCAACAAGGTCGCCAATGAGGGGGAGTGGGTATCGGTTCTTTTTTGTGACTTTGTTGAGGCCCCGGTAGTCGACGCAGAGGCGTAAGAAGCCATCCTTCTTTTTCACGAACAGGACCGGAGCCCCGGCGGCAGAGATCGAGGGTCAAATAAACCCTTTATTGAGCATGTCATCGAGGTAGTCTTTCAGTGCGCGGAGTTCAATTTCTGACATGTTGTAAATCTTGCCAAAGGGGGGTGCGGTGCCATCTTCGAGGTTGATTTTGTGGTCATAGGACCGGTGAGGGGGGAGCTCCTTAGCGCTTCCTTCTGAGAACACGTTAGCAAACTCATGATACTCCAGGAGAACTACTTTGTGCAATATTTGTTCCTCTGCCTTTAGTTCTGGAGCCATAGTGTCTGCGCCTAGGTGTTCTTCCGGGAGTGCCAGGGAGATATGAAGCTGAAAGGTGGGGGTGCCGTCCTGGAGGATATGGGCAAAGGGGGCCGGGCCAATGATTTTGATATCGAGAGTATCCGGGTCGAGGGGTTTGGAAGGCTGATCCGTGTCATCAGGGCCCGGAGTTGTCCATGGGTGGGATAGCGCGGGCCTTTGTACTTGTTGCGGGGAATATTGGGGGAAAGACTGGGGGTGCGCTCAGGACGTGTCAAGTGGGAGGGGGCTCATCAGAGTTGTTCGGAGGTGCTGTGGAATTGCCGGTGGCTCCAGCCTTGCTGGGATGGATAGTGGGTTGGAGGCGGAGGCTGATAGCAGCGAGACAGGCACCGGTCCCACTGTAGCTGTCGAGAGGGTCATGGTCAAGGTTGAGCTGGTCACTGACAAACGTCCCGGTGGCCCCGCTGTTGACAAGGGCAGTGAGGACTTGGAGAGATTCTGTCACAACCCGCTACAGACCCCCGGGACTCCAACCCTTCCCAAAACTACCCCCACAACCGCCCCAGGCCCGGACCGCTACCCGGCCAACTCCCTCAGCACCCCGGCCATCACCGCCCATCATTGCCCGTCACCGCCACCAGCCACTGCCACTTGCGGCATCTCCAGCCATCACCGCCCATCACCACCAGCCACCGCTACTTGCGGCATCTGCGGGTCATCACCGCCATGACCGCCACATCAGTGCCGGCATTACCTGCTACCCCCGGTCCATGCTGAGACCCCTATCATGCATCATGCATCACGATCATGCACCACCACGCCCTGCTCCCACTCTCTCCTTGCTGCCCCCCGCTACCGCGTGTCTCTGCGTTTCCAGTACAAGACCTCTGCGCCACATGACATGTCTCAACCTCGCTCTGTGTGGCCCCCGAGTCTCACCCCAAGCCCTGGTGCTGCACTCCGTCACTGGAACCCGGGCCTGAACCCCGGGGCCTACCTACTGCATAGTATATAAGTCGTAGAGTAGTAAGTAGTACTCTAGTCTTGATATTACCATAACCCATATCGTCTGTTGTGTTTCGTCTCAATCTCATTTTCCTCGCGCGTCCTGGTCTTGTTATTTCTACTCGCCCGTTTCTTATCATACTCATCTCGTCTTGTCTCCCTGTCTCGTCTCTACTCATCTCGTCCTCTAATCTAATCTAATTGCTTCTCCTTTCCCTCTCCATTCTAAGTTCTCTTGACTCCTCTGTCCCTGGCTCTCCGTCTTGGCCTGTCCCCTTTCCCTTCATCTTATCTCTACCCTTTCCCCTTTTGCCCCATTGTCCCTTGAACCCCGGAACTTGCTCGTTCACCGGCGCTTGCCCGTTTCACCCTCTTGTGCTCCCAGGACTTGCGCCTAACCCCGGCACTCATCCTCCACCCTCCCCGACACCCGTCCCCCCGCCAGCACTTCCGGCGCTCCCCTGCTCAACCCCTCCACCCTGCTTTGGTCCCCCACACCCCAAGCCCTACTGGTGCTCTGCATCTGTGGATATAGTGATCACCACATAAGGTATTCGCCCAGTGGACTGAGCCCCCATGGTCAGCGGAACCTGACAGATTTGCCGAGTTGGGCATTGAGGATGAACGACCGAGCGGACTTCGAGCAGAGTTGCGGGGGAGTGTAGGGATGGTCGGCAGCGCTGACTGGAGTGGTGACATCGAAGGGGATGGGTTCTGGGGGCTCTGCTGGCAGTCAAAGTGAAGAGTGAGATCCCACCAATCAATGCAGGGGTTGGTGGAACGGAGCCAGGGGAGACCCAGAATGAGAGGAGCAGAAGCGTGTAGGCACGTCACAAGCAGCCGGAGGTCTTGCCGCTGTCCATTAGCAAAGGTGAGGGTGGTCTGCACGTAGTGGGTGATGTCACTGGCAGAGGTAGAGCTGCCGTCGAAGAGGGTGAGGCGGATGGGGAGGGGTAATTTCTGAGGGGTGGCAACCAATGTTGCCAGAGATGTGTCAATGAAATTGTCAGTGGCGCCGCTGTCAACCAGAGTACTGACCGGGGTGGAGGAGTGTGGGAGGGTGGTGCAGAGGAGAAGAGTTTGGGAGGACTGGGAGGGGAGGTGAGCCGGGGGGGTGTCCGGGGATAGAGCCGTTGCGTGAAGGTGTGTAGCCAGGGCGGAGAAGACATCAAAGTCCGATCCGCGATTTAGTGCGTCTTTGAGATCTAAACCGCTGGGTTGTTTTTCGTAAACCGGAAGTTACAGTCTTCGTCATCTATGGTCCACATGGCTCGTCCCACAGCCTGGCGTTTAGGGCACTCGTTGATGAAGTGACCTTGCTCACTGCACAAGATGCATGCTCCTTCGCGCCATCGCTTCTCCTGCATCTCCTCCGGTACGTCGATCCATGGCTGGTTCCTGAACCTATTTGCGCACAGGGTCTCCTCATTGGCGGTGTAGGCCAGGGTGTCATGAGGGTCAGTAGGCGAGTCAGGGTTGGCCTGGTTGGGGTCCGGGGCTTCCTGCGTATCGGCGGCGTTGAGTTGCATTTGTGGGCGGGGTCCCAGGGGTTGGTTGACGTTGGCCGGTCCTTGTCCCAGAGGCGGCCGAGCGGCGGGGTTGGAGGATGGCGCTGCGCTGGTGGTCCGGCTGCCTGTGGCAGCCCCGTTCTGCCAGTTGGAGTTCCCGGAGGGGTTCCAAGGCGTGCGGGGTGCCAAGTACTCACTGCGGTCCTCCCAATACCGCTGGTCAATCTGGGTGACGAGGGCCTTGTAACCATCGTAGCTGGGCTGCTTGGGGGCGAGACGGAGGACGTCCTTAATGCGTTGAGGCAGGGCACGGCGGAGGGCGAACCGGAGAGCGTTGTAGTTCCAGCCAGTTTTGTAGGCCTCCTTCTCGAACCGGACAATGAAGGTGGTGAACCATTTGTCGTTGTGCATCCGGAGGTTGTAGAGGTTTTCTTCGGCCTCCACTACAGTGTCAAATACTCCAAACTTATTTGAGAACTCCTGGGCAAAGGCCTGCTAATTTGACAACACCGGGCTGTTGGGGTCAAACCGGAGCAGCGCCGTGTAGTGATCAAAGGCGATGCCCTGCAGATATGAGGCGGCGAAGGCCACACGTAAGCTCTCAAGTTGGAAGGTGAGGGGTTTAGCTTGGAACATGGTAAGACACTGGGTGAGGAACGTTCTCCATTTGCGGGGGTTGTGGCTGTGGAAGGGTTTGGGCTTCTGGATGTCGAGCTTGCCTTTGTGTGTCAGCACGTCGCAGATGTTGTCCTGCGGATTGGGGTTGCAGGGCGGGGGTGCTGCGTTGTAGTAGTAATAATAGTGATTTCCCCCGCCGCGCTGTGGGGGGAAGGCATCTGTCGCCAGGCCCCATCCGCCGGGGGGTCCACTATTAGGGGGCCCGCCGCTGGGAGGTGGTCTGCCGTTGTTCCCCGAGGGCGGTCTCTGAGCCCATCACGGAGGTGGCGGTCCTCTAGAGGGAGGTGGCCCTGGATTGGCGTCAAAGGGTCGGCTGGGCGGGGGTCCCAGAGGGGCAGGGGGTCTCAGAGGACTCTGGAAAGGGGGTGGTCGAGGTGCAATGGGGGCTGCAGGCTGCGGGAGGGGTGGGGGGTTGTTGCAGGGAGGGGGTGCGTTACTGCAAGAATAGCGCAGGTCAAAGTGGGGAGAACGGTCGCATTGGAATTCTGGGGTGGGAGCTCTGCCAGGAGGTGCCAAACCGCCGCCGGGGGCCTCTAGCTCATGAATGTAGGAGAGAGTGTGAGTGGAGGTGTTGTCGTTGTTGGCAGGCGGGGGTGGAGAAGGAGCATCAGGGCAGGGATTGGTGTCATTGGGTTGTCCCCACGTGCGGAAGGCGCTGGGGAGGGAGTTCACACAGGGGCGCGCTGAGAGACCAATGGTGCTAGCAGTGGGCTGGTCGAAGAGTCCTCTGGTGGGATTGAGGGCCTTCAGAATGTTGGATGCCGCGTTGAGCTCCTCCTGCTAGCAGGGTACCGGGGTGGGGACTGGGTCCCGGGGCTCGGTCAGCTCCTTGCGCTGCATGTGGAACGAGTGCGCAGGGTCCACGGGGTCCTCAAAACGCCAGGGAGTGGGGCTAGTGTGGATCTCGTCCACCAGGGCACGCAGTTTGTCCCAGAGGTGGGGGTCTACCTGTAGCGTGTTTTGGGCATTTTCAGGGACAGCTCCGCATTGGTAGAGCTCGTGGATTTCAAGGAGGCAATCGGCCCACTGCTCTGGGGTCCCAGAGAGGTTGTTGTGTCCTAAGCTGACGAGGAGGGCGCGGGCGTGTCTTGCTATTAGTCAATATGTCATAGTCATAGTGTATCCAATGTAGTATATAAGTAGGACTAGGAGATGAACCATCCCCAGTCCTAGCAATAGCATTGCTTCTGGGTCTACACACTAGCTTGACTGTAAGCTCCTCAGTGACAACTTTGTCCTTTGCCCTCACCCTCCTGCTCTGCTCCTTGCCAGTGGCCTGTCCTCCTGCCTGCCAGCTGCCTGCTGCTGTGCCTGCTTGACGCTCGCTCTCTCCTGGTGGTGGGCTTGAGTGGTCAAAGCTTTGGCTTGGCTTTCCATGATGGAGCGTCCCCTTACAGAAACACCACCTGCTCCTCATAAACTAGTAAATGGGATGACCTACCAAATTGTGCACCCTCTACTTGAGAGCACCATATACCTAAAAGATATTGACATGGAGAATCCTCCTCTGATTTTGGTGATCATATGGCATTTGTGGCTATCACTGGCCCCTCTGTTACTGAAGCCATGAACTCTAAAGACTCCGATGGCTAGAAACAATCTATAATGTCTGAATATAATCAACTTGTAAGCAAAGGACTGATAGAAGAGGTAGATGAGTTACCTGAGGGGAAGAAGGCAGTTGGCAGTAAGGCCATACTCAAAGAAAAATTTTGCAAGCATGGGAAGCATGCAAAGTTCAAAGCCTAAATCATGGCCCAAGGATTCTTGCAAATTCCTGGCATTGACTTTGATGAAACATTCTCCTCAGTCACAAAATTCACTATGCTTTGTATCTTCCTTACCCTTCTGCACCTACTCAATCTTGAGATCCATCATCTTGATTGTCAGGTTCCACTGACCACGGAGGCTCAGTCCACTGGGCAAATACCTTACATGGTGATCACCGTGTCCACAGATGCAGAGCACCGGTAGGGCTTGGAGCGTGGGAGACCAAAGCGGGGTGGGAGCGGTGTGTAGGGAAGCGCTGGTAGTGCTGGCGGGTGGACGGGTGTTGGGGAGGGTGGAGGATGAGTGCTGGAGTTAGGCGCGAGTCCCGGGAGTACAAGGGGATGGAACGAGCAAGCGCTGGTGAGCGAGCAAGTTCTGGGATTCAAGAGACAACAGGGTGGGGACTTAGCGAGTCCTGGGGGTGAAATCAGAGACGTGGGGGTTAAGCGGGCCAAAAGGGGAAAGGGTTGAGATAAGATGAAGGGAAAGGAGACAGGCCAAGATGGAGAGCCGGGGACAGAGGAGTCAAGAGAACTTAGAATAGAAAGGGAGAGAAGAAGCAATTAGATTAGATTAGAGGATGAGACGAGTAGAGACAAGGCAGGGAGATGAGACGAGACGAGTACGATAAGAAAAAGGCAAGTAGAAATAACGAGACCAGGACGCACGAGAAAATGAGATCGAGACAAAACACAACAGAACAATACGGGGTTACGGTAATATCAAGACTAGAGTACTACTTACTACTCTACAACTTATATACTATGCAGTAGGTAGGCCCCGGGGTCCAGGCCCGGGTTCCAGTGGCAGAGCGCAGCACCGGGGCTTGGGGTGAGACCCGGGGGCCGCACGGGACGAGGTTGAGACATGTCGCACGGCATGAAGGTCTTGTACTGGAAGCGCAGAGACATGCGGGGCGGTGAGGAGGGAACGGGAGCGGGGCATGGCATGCAGAGGTTGGGTCGGCGGTGGTGCGTGATCGTGATGCATGATGCGTGATGCGTGATGGGGGTCTTAGCGCGGGCTGGGGGTGACGGGTGATGCCAGCGCTGATGTGGCAGTCACAGCGGTGATGACCAAGGGATGCTGCAAGTGGCGGTGGCTGGTAGCGGTGATGGCCGGTGATGGCCGGGGGCTGCCGAGGGGGTTGACCAGGTAGCGGTCTGGGCCTGGGGCGGTTGTGGGGGTTGTTTTGAGGGTTGGAGTCCCGGGGCCGGAGCTGAGTCCTGGGGGTCTGTAGCGGATCGTGACATCGGTCTGTAGCGGATTGTGACATTGATGTGATTGGAGCATACTTAGAGAGATCTTTAAATGAAGAGATCTATATGCGAGCATCCAAAGAAATAGGGAAGAAAAGATTCTGGAGACTTCAAAAGGCAATTTATGGACTCAAGCAAGCTGAGAGAAAGTGAAGAACTTTGCTTGCAATGCATTAGAAAACTTGGCCAATGCAAGCTAACACACATGATGCAATTATTGAGGCACAAGTGTTTCAAGTGATGCATGGCAAAGCAAGGATCACAAGAGGCTCATTAGTCTTCTTGTTGACTCAGAATCTCAACTTGCCCAACACTTGGGCAAGTAAGTTATGTCCCAAGTTCTGAGTCTCAAGTGCATCTCCCACAACTTTGGGAGCCAACATCCCACACCTTAAACTCTCCAAGCTCATGGACAACAAGAAGAAGTTGCTGTCCAAACACCAAGGCTGCACTAGGTGTTGCACCTTCTATTGTAATCATGCTAGGAATCCAGATGTATGCCCAATGAAGACCACAAATACCTGGCCCAACCAAAAAACTTCAAAAACACTCATGCTTGCTATGGACCTCACAGCAAAACCCAAAAACATCACAGGTTTAGCATACATTTAAACCATGGGAGACAATGAGATGAGGGACAAGGATATAGACAAATCTTACACATATGCAATTATGTTTTCATCTGATATGAAAGCTTCCTTATCCATGCCCCCTTATTCATGCCCCACATGACAACCATGTTGGAAGTAACAAGACCAGCAGTTTCCTCTTTTTCCTCTGTTCATTAGAGCAATCCTGGATAACAGATGCCCATCCACAGTGATTAGCAACAATCTTGTTTCAAAGCTCAGATTATGGCACTTCCCTCTGGCAAAACATGAAGATAATTTAACATCTCTCATGGACTCACCCTTAAAATTTACCAAGTATGTATAACTGGAGGCAACAGTGGGAAACAGAGCTTGGAAGTTGAAGGTGTTCAGGGCTAAGGCAAATGTTGGACTCCCTGTACTGATTCTATTAGAAATTCCATTTCTATCTGCTAAACATCTTGTCCTTGACATTAAGGCAAACACTGCAATTAACAAATGAACAGGTTTTGACATTGTACATCCTCACCAGCCTCTCTACACTCACTCCTGCCTTGCTGGTTTTCATAATTAACCTTGAGTACTTGAATTGAAGCTGTACACCATCGGTGTATCACTGTCTTCCATCATGAGCTGGCCTTGCTGACTCACATGCACATCCCTAACCCTCCTAAGAAGCATGATGCACAGAGATGCACACACACTGAGACCATACATTGAGAGGACTATGCCTTGCCCAGCCAGGTAATGGCATTAATCTGGAAATGTATTGAGTTGCTTTCCTTGAATGAAGTATTAGCTAGGAAGGATGCAAAGGTCAAGCAGAAGTACTAAGATTGTTTCTCATCTGAATTACCAAGGATGACTGTCAGGAAACATTCCTTTTCACTTATATTTTCTTGCCTCAGATCACTCTTCTTTGAATTACTCAGTCCAGTGCCAGAAGTTGGGCTGGGTTTTAAAAGAGGGAAAATTCCTGCCATCTAGCCATTATTTTTCCCCTCTTTTCAGACTCAGCTGCACATGTGATTTAGGCATGTGATCTCAGCAGATGATCCAGACATGTGACCCAGACATGTGACCCAGACATGTGACCCAGACATGTGACCCAGACATGTGACCCAGACATGTGACCCAGACATGTGACTTAGGTATCATGTGACTTACCTTTATTTTCTTCAATGCCTAGCAGAGTAGATCTTTAGACTTGTTCTCTTTAGATTACTCTCTGCCAGGTGCATCACTATTAATACATATTTACCTATACATATATTAATATACTTTGGATTCCCCTCTGCCAGTTGTGTGATTAGCCACAACCTCCAGAGGTCACTCTTACAGCAGAACAAGTCTCCTATCTTTGGTCTGGAGGCTCCTTATAGCTCGCCAAATATCTAGGCTCCTCTTTGTCACCTCTTCACCAGATTTAAACCTTGCATTTCTATGCCTCAGCTTGCCCCTCCAGATCTGTCCTCAGAAGATCTGGTCCCACAAGATGATGCCTGGACTCGCCTGCTTCAATTAGAAGCCTAGGTGCACCTCACTCAAACCTCCCTATCCTTACACACATCTGAACTCTCCTCCCTCTGCCAAACCACTAAAACAATTTCTGACTCCCTCTAGGTGCTTCTTGAGCACCTTCCTGCAGCCCAGGCTGCACTCCCCACTTCTCCACCGCTGGTCCCTCACTTTTCTGCTCTAAGACCAGCCCCTCCAGTGCAGGAATGTGCCAATATTCCCCGTCTAATGCTCTCTGATGCATATGATGGTGACTGTGCATCTGGAGAGCATTTCCTCCAATCATGCATTACCTATATCCAGCTCTGCAGAGATGACTTTCTTTCCAATGAGCTGAAGATTGCATGGGTTCTGTTTTATATGAAGTCTGGATGGGCAGCCACCTATGCAATGAGGGTGTTCTGATGCCTGGGCGGCATTGCAGAGTTTGTGGGCTAGGCTGAGTTTTAACAGAAGTTCCGGGATGAGTTCTTTTTCCAAAACCCAGCTAAAGCTGCGGCGCTGATCCTCTGTGACAAAGATTAGTATAGACAGATTAAACAATCCCTGGACGAGTATATTGACTTATTTAGGGCCCTGGTTGAGCAAGCTGAGTACCCTGATGGCCTTTAACTCTGCCTCACGTTTTGGGAAGGCCTACATTCTGCCCTTATGAAATGCATGGACAACCTCACAGAAGGATGCCCCTCAGATAGCCAGGTAGCATCATAGTACCAGGTGGCATGAGACTAGTGGCAGCTCATGGAACTCAGACATGATCTTTGTTGGGCAGCGGCTCATGCCCTCCATGTGCAACCCTCAGCCCCTCTCCCCTGTGTTTAAACATTTCCAGTTCCTGCTCTGCCTCTTTCAACACCTTCTGCACACCTGGTCCTACTTCCAGGAGCCCCAATGGATGTAGATGCATCCCAGCAGCGTTTTGGCCTCCCACTTCTATGCTGACATTGCAGCATGCCTAGACACTTTGCTCAAAGATGCCCTCTAAGACTTGAAGTGCGTTACCTGGCCCCCAAATAACAGAAGAAGCTACTTCTGCAGCTTCTGGCTACCTATGATGTAGCTGGAGTCCCCTTCCCTGACATGGCCCCTATAGAGGAGTTCTTCAGGAAGGCATCAGACGATGGAGTTTCCATAGAGATACCAGAGGAGGATTTTCAAGAAAGCAGCAAGTGAATAGTATACCCCTGTTGCCTAGTGCTAATTGTTTGCCTGTTTGTCAGTGATTGCAATGAATACAGTCTCTGCTAACACTTCTGCATCTGCAACTATAAGCACCTTTTCTGACATCTCTAGGAGCACAATCCAGAGATTGATTGGATCAAGAGAAAGGTAAGTATGAGCTGTTGCCCTAGGCGCTGCACCATCTGTGCAGAAAAGGTTAGGAAGAAGCAGCGCACCGCTATGTGGGAACATGCAACCATCTGTGCTTATCGGATAGGACATCTCCCCTTTGCAGACCTTGACCTCTTGGACCCCCCACCCCTGGCATTCCCTCATAGAGAGGCCCTTTACAAGGACAACAAGCACTGTGGGGGGCATCTAAAACAGGAAGAGGATAGCAAAGAGGAGTTCCAACTTGCCCAGGACCTGGAGCAACCAGACAACACCATTGAAGTAGGAGACTGCATCTATGCCACCACCCTATGGATACTGCCTACTGCTGAAGAGATTTGGGCTAGTCAGACCACTTCTCAGCAGCTGGTCCAGGCCTTTGTGGCAAAAAACACCCCATGAGCTTTTTGAGATGCAGTTTCTCACCACCTACATGATTTTGAGGACGTTTTTTCTAAGGCTTCATTTGACTCCCTCCCAGAGCACAAGCAGTAGGACTATGCTATTGAGCTGATGCCCAATGCTACTCCCTCTAGCTGCAAGGTCTACCTGCTTGCTCCCAAAAAGCAGGATGAGCTTGATGCATTTCTTCAGGAAAACCTTGAATCTGGATGCATTCATACCTCAAAATCCCCAATGGCCTCACCTGTGTTCTTCATCAAAAATAAAGATGGTTCTTTTTGGTTGGTCCAAGACTACTGCATGCTCAATGCAATGACCATCAAGAACTGCTACCCCCTTTCCCTCATTTCTGAGCTTATCAACAACCTCTGGGGTGTGCAATACTTTACCAAGTTGGATGTACAATGGGGCTACAATAACATGCGCATCCAGAAGAGAAACAAGTGGAAAGCAGCGTTCCAGACCAATCATGGGCTGTTTGAGCCTCTTGTCATGTTTTTTGGGCTCACAAACAGTCCAGCCACCTTTCAGACAATGATGAACAACATTTTCCAGGACCTGATTGCAGATGGAGTGGTGTGTGTATACCTTGATGACATCCTCATTTACACTAAAATCCTAGAGGAACATCATTGTATTATGCAGATTGTCCTGGACTGCCTCTGCCAACACCAGCTTTATTTCAAACTAGAGAAGTGCAAGTTTGAGCAGACCCACATGAAGTATCTGAGGCTGACCATCTCATATGGAATAGCAGAGATGGATCCAGTAAAGGTGGCTAGCATTACGCAGTGGCCAGTGCCCCACAACAAGAAGGAGGTACAAGCCTTTTTGGGATTCACTAATTTCTACCAGCGTTTCATTCAGGACTTCTCCCATCATGCACACCTGCTGTTTGACCTCACTGGAAAGGATGCAGCCTGGAAGTGGGAGAATGTGGAGCAGGGGGCTTTTGGAGCCCTCAAGGCTGCTGTCACCTCCAAGCTAGTCCTCATCTTCCCTAACAACAACTATCCCTTTTGTGTTGAGGCTGACAGCTCCGACTTTGTGACAGATGCGGTCCTGTCTCAAGAGTCCCCAGAGGATGGCAAGTAGCATCCAGTCACCTTCTACTCCAAGAGCCTCAATGCTGTGAAACACAACTATGAGATCCACAACAAGGAGATGCTAGCAATCATCTGGTCTCTGAAGGAGTAGTGCCACTTTCTGGAGGGAGCCCAACACAAGCTTGAAGTTTGGATGGATCACAAGAACCTGGAGTACTTTTGGATGGCCAAGAAACTTAACCGTCATCAAGCCCAATGATCCTTGTATCTTGCCAACTTCAACTTCTCCCTTCATTACAAGCCTGGACAAACTATGGGGAAGCTGTATGTGCTGTCACAATATGCAGACCATGGATCTGGAGCTGAAGACAACACTAACATTGTGCTCCTCCACCCTGAGCTGTTTGCTATTCAAGCCTTGGAGGGCATGTCTGTCCAAGGAGAAGAAGTCAGTATCTTCTGAGACATCTATTGGGGCAACCAAAAGGGACTTTAGGAGGACTCAGTTGCAAAGGCTGCCCTTATCCTGCAATCTGGAAAGGCCCCTGGAGTCAGATCTGTATGCACAAAGGAGTGGGGCTTGCAGGATGGCCTCCTTGCCTTCCAGGGTTGCATATAAGTCCCTAATGACTCAGAGCTGTGTAAGTGCACTGTGGAGCAACACCATGATTCTTGAATTGCTAGACACTCAGGGTGTTGGAAGATGTTGGAGCTGGTATTCCAAAACTACTGGTGGCCCCAGATGTCAGGGTATGTCAGGTTACAAAGAAATTTCACCATGTCTCATTCAGCCACAACCAAACTAATGGCCTCCAAGAAATCCACTATTGCAGCTAAGGCCATGGAAGGAGACTCTTGTCAATCCCCAATGCCCTCCATGGATATAAGCATCTCGATTCCGCAAGGACTTTATGCAAATGGAAATACATTTGAGGTGCCTGGACTAAATGCCAGTTCTGCTAGGAATAATGCTTACTTGTTTCAACCAATCAATGGAGACTTCTACTATATCTGTAGTAATAACCAGTTAAGTGTGGAAGTTCTGGAGTATATGATGAAAAGGTTTCTGATCTTTGATGCTACTGTATGTAACCCACAGTCACGCTTAATCCTGACTCACAATTCAAAGATGCATGCAAGGATGCAGCAGAACACCTATGGTGTCATGGTCAACTGTTTTGAGGAGGAAATAAATGTTCCCACTGGATTCAAGGAATGGGCAAATGCAATGAATGCTGACAACACCTGTCTATAGTCAGTTATCACCTACAAAGATGCGCCTTTAGCAATGGCCAGCTCAAAACTATCCTCACCACCACAGGCCTCACAAACTCACTGTGGAATGCCAACAGATCATGAGATCAAGAATATGAGGAATGTGCTCAATGCATTTTGTGACAACAATACTAGACAGTTTAGTCAAGAAATCCTAGATAAGCACATTGATGCATTTAAAGAATTGATAATATTACAGGTAGAAATTGGGAAACTCAGGCTCCAGAGACAAGGAAGCCACTGTGGGACACTATATAGTTCTTGACTCACTAGCGACATGAACCAAGTTACTGATGCAGTCATTTCAAGATCCGGCACTCCAATGACTCCATTCTCTGGGCCATAAGCAAACTCAACCTTTAATGGAACTCTTCAGGTCCCAGAAGGGTGTATGTGGCAGTGCAAGCCTCTACCCAATACACAGCCACTGATGTGGGCCTCAGCCCAATCACCAAAAAAACTATTTTATTGGTATCTTTGAATACTAGCTCGATCTCTATTCACTCACTAAAAAACTTACTTACAATCTTCCTCCATGACTCGTCAGATTATTTACACTACAAACAAACTACTTTACTATATATACAAAACTTTAGTTAGTTTTGAATAATGGAGAGTTTTATTTGGTTAACTTACTAGTTAGAACTTGACATTCTGTGTGACATCGCTGCTACATTGCTGACGTTATACAGATCTCCTCAGTGATAGTGTGGATGCTGTGCTTTGGCAAGGCTATTTTAGGAGTGGGCATAGGGTACAGTGATATTCATACAGATGCCATTTGCTATATAGGAAGTGATCCAATTGATGTTTATCCACTCACAACTCACATCATAGTCTGTGGTATAATGTGAGTATGAGTAGTGTTTGTAATAATTGAGTTACTTATTCTCAGTCATGTATAAGTAGCTGAGGGTGTCATTTTGTATACATAGTAAATATAAGCTTATGAGACAATGGTGTGATTGTATGATATGATAGTGGAATTAATGATATGCAAAGTCAGGCTTATAAGCTCTGAGCCTTGAAAGCCAGGCCTGATCTGAGCCCTGCTTAGCTCAGCCTTTTAATAGGAGGCTTTTGATAACTCAAGGCTCAGCTCTATGTTACTTGTGTTGTGATATCACATATATCACACCATAAGTGCACCAAAGCCACTAGCTACTCACACTTGCTTTGTTCACTTGCCCATTGTCATGGCTTGAATATATATATATCATTTGATACTGAAAGCACTCTCAGTCGCTTATATCACAGATTGAGAGTGAGCTAGATCTATTTCTTATTTAACTACAATAACTAATTATGTACTGTAGACATAGACTAACTGTCTGTGACTATCATAGGTACAAATATAGTTGCTTATATCACAGACTGAGAACATAGACTAACTGTCTGTGACTATTATAGATTGTGCGGTATAGATCTAACAACTTGAGCCCTGCAAAGTCCTCAGGCTCAGGCTTTTCTAAGAGAAAGTGGATACAAACTGGTGAAAAATAATCAGAAGTCTTTTTTTTTGTATATTTTTGTAAATTGCAAAGTTTTACAATTTTTTTCAGCCAAATCAATAAAATCAAACTGTAAAATCTTATTGTAGCCACTAACATCATGCTGCAATGTGCTGTGAGTGACAGCAGCACCAACACAGCTCATAGCAAGTGCCCAGCTCACTTGTTATAAAAGCTTGCTGATCTAAAACAATATTAGTGAGATAGATCTCTCATCTCATATAAAACTCTCATCTCACTAAGCTAGCCATAAGAAAGCCATTGAAAAAGGCAGAGCTCTAAAAAGAATATCAACAACAAATCAGCTCAACCTCAACAGCCCCAAAATTATATTGTTTTGATCTAGTATATATGTTATATTATATTATGTTATGTTATTGCCTAGAGAAGTTTACACGCGAATGACTGGGGCCTATACTATATACACATTATTGCATACCATGTATGCTACAGACACCTACAACCTTCAAGTGTTTTGAAAATTTATACCTCCTCCTACTGCACTCCTACATGTTGGCATTAATAAGCCCAAAATTGAACTAAGTGCTGTCTGAGTAAGTGGCAACTTAACCTTTTGAGTAAGTATTTTGCAAGAGTCCTGGACAGGTCCCAGAAACTCACTATGAAATTTGAAGCCTGTTAGATATAAACAAGCTCTGAATCATTAGTTGCTGTATGAAGTCAGCAAAAAATGCTAAGAGGCAGCAAGAGAGAGAAGGTGCTTATCTACATGGAGCTGCTAGGCACAAAGATACAAAGGTGAGGTGCTAAGACATTGGTGACATAAGACTAGATGTGTCCAAATGACACTGTAAACACTAAGAGATGAGGTGCTAAGAAGCAAGCACCAAGAGATAAGAGTCAACTGAGCTGTTCATTTAACAGTGGTGTTCTTGATAAATTTTGGCTTGATACAGCAGTAGAGAAATGACTCAGTTCCATCCATCATTGCCAAACACCCAGGAACTAGTTGGTCTTTGGCTTGGCCTTTCCTGTATCCCCATGTTTAGCCTTGCACTTATTACAGTTTATAGCTTTGTGTCCTTCTTTGCCACAGTAGAGGCATAAGTTGTTCTTGATGCAATGTTCTTGTTTAGCAGAAATGAGAGAACCATGAGGTTTGGAGGTTTTAGGACTTGAAATTGCATCAACATCTATAGAAACAACATTGGAAGTAGGATTGGAATTATTAGCAAAGGAAACAGGGGTTGAGTACTGGTGAGTAGAGTGATAGTCTTTCTTCTTCTTGCCAGTTTTGATATATTTCTCAATCTTGCATTAGTGCAGGTTAGTGTCAATAGAGATAATGAAGGATTTCCAGGCTTTAAGCATAAGTAGGCAATACACAATATTAACAAGGTGATCTTTGACTGATGATTTGAGACCCTTTATAAAACATGTGATTTTTGTTTGTTCTGTCATGTCAAGGTGACTAGCAAGTTCCATAAAAGCTGTGAAGTAATAATGAGTGGACTCGGTTTGCTTGAGTGCATCTAACTTGAGTTCAGCATTTTGAATGAGACTAGGATCTGAGAACTTGTGATGAAATGCAAATGAGAAACTGTTCCAATCATAGAGTAAATGAAAATTTGTGCATTCCAAATAATTAAACCATTCAATTGGCATTCTATTCTTAAAGTGTAGTCTGATATAAAGGACTCTAGAATGGTCATCAGAGCAAGATATAGTATGAAACTTGATAATGTGTTGGACTTTTGAGAGGAAAGGAGTGACATCACTATGTTTCCTGCTGAAAATGCAAGTGTCATGGAGTTGGACGTGACTGCTGTGGTTTGGAAAATTTGCTCAAGTTGACAACACACAACTTCATCTATAATGTTGATGAGGCTATATTGCAGCATCATCTAGTTCTGTGTAAGCTGAGCAGGTATGGCAGTAAACTCAGGTGCAATAGCAGGAGTATCTCTAGTGCCTAAATTTTGATCCATCAGAGGTATTGCAGTGGGATCAAAATTTCTGATGAGTTGCATGAAGTCAATGATGGATAAGGCTTGAGGATCATATGCATTGGAGTCAAGAGGTGGAGGCTGAATAGTTGGGGAATTGAAGTCAAAAGTAACAGAGGTTGTAGATATAGAATAGTAAAGAGTCAATCAAACTTTGTCAGAGACAAAATTGATCAAAGATAAAGTAAGCAGCAAGATGTCTTGAGGCTGATTGAAGAGGCTGAGGGTTCAAATCATTCAGAGGAAAGGACAACTGTGTTGATTGACTGAGAATAACTGACAAATACATAGTGCTTCTATAAATATCTGTAATAAAGGATATTGTGACAAGGGGCATATTGAGAAACAGGATTCTAAGATATATAAGATCTGTGATAAGTAGGTAAGTGATAAAAGAAATAGTAAAGAAGAAATAATGAAATGAATACATAGCTAGAAATAAGAGGGGTATTTAAATTGGCCCAAATACAACATTCTCACCCCAGAACTCTGGTTTTGCTGCAGCCAAGCATGCATAGGAGGAGGAAGGAGGAAGCAACTATAAGATGCAGGAGCAGGAGGCTGATTATATGATGCAGAGGCAGAAGGTCCTGACAAATGCTAATGTTTTGCAGGTAGAACTTCATAGTCAAGTGGACAGTCCCATGGAGCTTGTCCAAATTCTGTATTTGCTGACATTATATTGGAATGAAGAGATGCACTGTAGGAGGCCATCAGTCTAGTTGCATCCCATCCCTGAGATTGGTGAGGAACATGAGTAAAGGTTGGTGTAGGGGCACAAGTAATCTCCTTTGTGGGGGGCACATGAGGAAGTGACTGTTTGCATAATCCTCCTGCTCTTGTTTTATATATATTGATATATATTAATGCAAAATTGAAGTTTCTTAGTTACTTAGTTTGATTTAAATTAAACCTTTCAATAAAAATCTTATTTTCACTAGTACTGTGAAGCTCAATTACAAGCAACGCATGCTTTATAAGTGTAATAATAATTTGTCATTGATTTATTAAAAATGTAATGAGGAATCACACTCAAAAAAGGCTCAAATAGTATTATTAAAATTGTAGACCAAAGTCAATTACTTATTGTGCTGGCCTAAGATGTTCACTTCCTGGAGACTCCGAGCCATAGCAAGGTGATTGCTTTCTAACTCTTTCATTTCCCTTTCTCTTTTATACCTTGCATGGCATGCATGGATCAGTTTTGCTTTTGCATGATTCTACTGCTCTGATGTGTACCTAGAGTGCCATTGCATGCTTGGCATGGCCCAGATGCATCCAGTTCCAAGGTTTAGCTATGCACAGGCTAAACCTTTTTGCTCACATTGTTCCTTTGGTTTCTTCCTTCTCTCTCTTCCCTGCATATTCCTGGTGCTTCATCCAACTTGCATCCAGGTAGCTGAGCAGCTTGAGTCTTGAGTGCTGAAGGGGGAGCAGGTTTCTCTGAGTTTTGGAGTGGTAGGGGGCATATTGTGTTGAAGGTTTGATGGTTTGATCTTGGATCATGATCTGGAATAACCATTGTGAATTTTGCACCACCACTTGCCTTGGCTAGATGCCACCATCTGATCTTTTGATAGTTTGGTGTTGTTGTCAACTTTTTGGCTGGACTTTGTAGTCAATGACAATGACATATATCTAGTAGATATATAACTTATATTGACTCACTTATGAGCCTGGGCTCAAGCCTGACCCAGCCATGGCCCAGCCTGCTCAAGGGCTCAGGGCCTTACTGAAAGACCTGGCCTTCTTGAGCCAGGCCCAAGCCAGGGCTTTTGTGCCTAGCCCAGCCCTGCACATCAATAAGTGAAATAAAGAAATTGTACACTGGCCATCATTGGACACCATGATGCATGAGGTTTGTCAGTGACCCACCCTTACTCATAAGCCTAATTACAATCTGAAGAGACCTAATGTTTTTAGGTCTACCATCTACAAAAAGTACAGTACCATGTATGCCCTATAGCCCAGTAGAAATGGAATACAATCACATACCTGAGCTCCAATCTGGGTGGTTAGCCATGTCTGGCTAGATACATCACTAGACCCTTATCTGGCCAGAAATGGTAACATCTGCCAGATTTGGTTACCAGGATTGTGATCCATATATGCATCTAGTGCCATGTACAAGCTCATCTGTCAATATATTCTTTATTTTTGCATTTGTCAAGAATCAGATTGTATTATTGTACATATGACAGTGGACACAAGACAAGGTTTAACCTCTACAAAGATGACAACACCAGATATATTCTTTAGCCTAGTACACCTGGGTTACCTGAGTATAGGCTGGTGTGTGAAATTCACAGCACACTATTATATTAGTACCTTGAGCTTATTTGATTACTATTATTGTTCCCATGATGAGTGCATTGTAACAAGAAGAAATAGGCTAACGTGTAAGGCTTACCTTACATACAATTAACTGACTTGACATTTTTACAACATTGAGGATTCAAACTCAGCAACTTCATCGCATGATCCCCAAATATAAAGTCAGGGATAATTACCACTAGTCCAAAGAACTGTAATTATATATCAAGGATTAGGGTATTATATAGGGTACTGTGTTGGTATATCACCTGTTATTCAGTGAGACAGAGAATTTTCAGGACTTGGGATCTCTCAAACTCTGATGTAACATTATTACATTAGTTAAGCAGCCTGGTATCACCCATACATGGTCCATACCCTGCAGGTGGAACCATACATAGCTCATAACTGTCATGTGACACATACCTTGCTTGACATGGTACAGTCTTTTTTGTAGATGACCAAGTATTGGATTCTAACAAATTGACAATGTGGGAAGGTCAGGTCTCTCTCAAAACCCCGGGTCACAAGGTTAAAGTGACAATGAGAAACCATCTATTTGTCCAGGTTAGTCGTAAGCCCAATCTGAAAAGGACCTAAAAACCTTCGACGACGCGCTAGACAACAAGGACAAATAAGAGTCTCAAATGAAATTCTACCAATCATGCACCCTACAATACGGTCCACCTGTTTAGTCCAGCCCACCAGCCGTAAAAAAACCTATATGCTGATTTTTTTTTTGAACCCCCCTTGACATGTTTGTATGCACGCATCGTTGGAAATCGGCTACTTTTACCCCATTGAAATACGATCTTCTCACGGACTGACTTATACGTACTTATTCGGATGTTTATAAGGTCGGTTTCAGCCCGAAGTACCAACATTGACGCTGTCAAATCCTTGAATCCTTTCTATTGCTAAGCTTTGAGTGGCACACACAGTGGGATGGCCTACTGCATTATCACCGTTCCAAATCAATCGTTCCATGCAGGTGAGTTATAATCTTCATGGTAATCGGGCTCATGTCGGAAAAATATCAGATTCCTTATCAGAAATCGTATTAGGTCAAATCACTGGCAAACAGACTGTCAAGTGTTCTTAATCAGGCCTGATAATACAAAAACTCATCTGGTCAGAACTCATCTGGCATAATAAGGGCGTCTGATCTTGTCTGATGTACCAACGCCTGCCTAACCAGGACTAATTTTTGGGCCTGTCTAAAGTAGCGTAATCAGGGCTGATTCCGGCTGATGCAGCACTCAGGATTTTTCCGACACATTCTCGGACGTAATTGTGGCAGAGACAAATAAAGAGAGAAGCTCTAACCTAGTGCATAAATTGGTTTGAACAACCCCCCCCCGCGCGCATCTTCTGGAAGGCCGAGGTTCAAACTTTTATTAGAATCCACGCTGAGTCGGCGGAGATACAATGTCGTAGACGTGTCTTCAGTGTCGTTAACTTTTAAAATGGAACGGGAACGTTGAACCTACTCTAGAATTTTGGCGTTGTACTTATCGAGATGGATCACGTCAGTATAATAAACTACTGCACATGCTTATATGCTACTATTTTCGAGTCAACACCTCTGAGAACTATTTAATTTGTTCGCTTCCTTTGACGTATAAATGACTCCGCAAGTTCGCAGTCCAAGGCCCCGTTTCCTGTATCCCACCTCTTCTTTCCTTGCTACATGCTGTCGTTTGCCATGAGAGTAGTGCAGGATATCGGCCTGGCCGTATGGGACGTGAGCCTCACTCTGGTCAATCTCGTCATGCCGAAACGTAAGGTTGGTAAAGTGACCCCGGTGGGGCATCCAGGTGCGGATGGAAAATGGCCAGAGTACATCCCTCCAAAGGAAGGTGACAGCCGATGTTCGTGTCCCGCTCTCAATGCGATGGCCAACCACGGTGTGTATTCACGTTTCTTATCGTGGACAATCAGTTGATAGGAACGTTACCACAGGCATCCTTCCACGCAATGGGAAGAACATCTCGTTCAAAGGAATGGGACCCCTCATCAACAAGACATACAATTTTGCTCCTACCTTCTGCTTCTTTGTGCCTAACTATGCTGCCGACATGCTGAAGAAGAACTATAACACGGACACGTTTGACCTCGCTGAGTTGGACCTCCATAATGGGATAGAACACGATGCCTCCCTTGTTCGTGAGTCTGACTCCTTATCCAACATGGAATAGTCGTGTGAGACTGAGTCTTTGTCTCCTCCCCGATTTCAAGGACAAGATCTATATTTCGAACGAAATCAGGCTACAATTCACGTACCTTATGTGAAGGAGCTACTTGAATCTGCCACGGGAAAAGATGCCGATGGAAACAAGGTCCTCACGATTGCAGACGTCTCCCGTATATTGTCAAAACGCCGTGTCGAATCTCGAGCTGGCAATCCCGAGTTCTCCCTCAGTAAACTTCACAAGATGTTTGGGAGCACAAAGTGCGTCTGTTTTTGTACCCTCGAAGGCTATGCTGATACATACCTCGCTTTCTTCAGCTCTTCAACGCTACTCAGCACCTTTGGTGGTCGTGTCAAGGATCTAGAGGCTTTCTTGCTGGAGGAGCGTCTTCCCGAAGGCTGGGAGTCAAAGAGCAGGGAAAGCCAGGGCTTGACTATTCTCACCTTCAATAGAACTATCGCAAAGGTGGAAAGGGGAGTTGATGAGTCAGAATTCACTCGGAAAACAAGCACCGGGGAAGATTCTAGGAATTGATGAATTCACAAGCCCAGATTCACGAACAATTGGATTCCAGGATGATACTAACTAACTCCATAACATTCATTTTTCATTCTTACTACTTTGTCTGAAGTACCGGCAGCCTTCTGGTGCGCCGCGGAGGATTGCGGTATAAACTAAATTATTTTTTTCGAAACGGTTGAGGCCCTGTCTGAAGGCCGATTAAAGTGTCCGTGAATTCTGCTCTTGCTCCCTCTTATTGGATTTGTTGTCACTCAAAAGGCGACAGGTCGCTCGCCCTGACTTAGAGTCAAGGCCAGCCTTGATATTTCTAATACACGGTGCTTCCTTTCTCCTTACCCTCCGAACCTTTTCCAGGGGCACCGTGACGATGTGGTTATGATTGTTCGCTGAGATTAACCTGCAAACCTTATCAACATATGACATGGCTTGTCACTATAATACTTAGAAAGGTCTTGTTCATATACTTCTTTCCCACATTCAAACCGAGGCCATTATGGTGACTGTTACGTTTGCTTACTCTGCCGAATCTCATTTTTAATGTAATATCTTCTAGAATGATCCATGCTGTAGCTCCGATCTAATGCGCAAGGTAAGGTCCAGACTGTCATTCTAAGCCCTTTGCTAAGCCGTTGTCGATATTTCTACCTCAGTTGAACATCCCATTCCATTTGTCGCCCCTTGGTACCCGTCTGTGTATTTTAAATTTTAAGGTTTCTGCAGGACCTCTCGAGAACTTTTACGGCATGGGACCCCTAAAAAAGCATATTTGGATCGAACCCAACCATTTGTAAAGCCGTCCTTGCAAATCCCAACCCGTCTCAACGTGCGTCCTGCGCATAGTGTATGGTTCATTGTCTTCAACGATTCTTTAACTGGATAATCAGGCTGCGTTATCTAGACGAAATACAAACTCACCGACGGTCCATGGGTTCCGTTCAGCTTCTGGACGTGACTTCCCGTAGAATCTCCAACAAATTCACTCCCGTCTGCTCGCTCCCGACAGAATTGCTAGCCAAGATCTTCATACTTGGTCAGAATCTAGAATGGGAAGACAATGAACTAGCTGGTTCTCCGACTTCGCAGATGATAGCCGATCGCTCATTTGAAGTCCTCGTAACCCATGTCAGCTCGCACTTCCGCGAGATCGCAATTGGAACACCCCGACTCTGGTCAGACATCGCTATCTCCTCCAGTACCTCTAGCGCAGAACTAGAAACATATCTGGTGAGAACCAGTGGGTGCCCATTGGATGTGCGTATAGAAACTGGCCTTTCCATACCCATGAACCCGCTCATGATAGCGCAAATTGATACGATATTAATTCATTCCAATCGATATCGACAATTGGTCATCAATTGCGTTTTTGAGTCGTCCGCGCAGTTGGTCATCCAGCGCTTTAGCAGGGTCGCCATGCCCAATTTAAAACATTTATCCATCGCAATCGATACTGTCGAGGGACTTTTCCCACCTGATGGTAGAAAGCCATTCGGCGTTGAAATGCGATATCTCTCCTTCGTTCGGTTACGCGGTGTTGCGCTCGTACTCTTTTGCTTGCAGTTACAGAATATCACGACACTTCACTTGGATCAAACAGTATTCACTCCAATCCTCTATTCCACCTTTCGACGAGTAATCATGTCATCATCCGCATTACAAAATCTGTCTCTATATGGAGACCTGTTCTGTTCAGTGACGGCACCATGGACAGCAATGGCAACGGGCGACCCCATTGACATTCCGAAGTTGCGTCGCCTCAGAATAAGCGGTATCGGCGGAGATATATACAGCGGAATTCTTAGGGGAATTATTGCAGCATCCCTCACCTCGATTGTTCTCAAAAACCTCAAACAGTATGATCTGCAACCCTTCATGTCTTCACCTTTCAGTTCGATTAAGTTTCCTCTGCTGCGCGAGCTTGTGCTAATCGACCCAGATATGACAATTGATGAATATACTCAACTATTCTATACGTTTCCGACAACGACTTCATTCGCGATCTATCACAGAGAAACAACAGATGTTCTCCGCCTACTAGCCGACGACCCCGCCGATGGCTTCATTCCTTGGCCAGAATTGAACACCCTTTCGGTACTAGTGGACGAAAATGATGACGATGTCGTTGCAGATATCGTAGAGCGACGCCAGGCCATTGGCTTTCCACTTGAGAAGATGAGGTTAGGCACTACAGAACTTCTTTCTTCGATGCCGCACTTTGTCTGGCTTCGGGAACACGTCATTGTGGAGAGTTTCGTAACATTTGGCGCTTGGCCAGATGCAGATTCCAAGGACGGCGAGGATACACTGTTTCAATAATTGTTGAGTAGTCACAAACATGTTCTAAAAAAAACTCAGGAACCTCTGTCAGGTGATAGAAAATTTCTTACTCACGATAATGACATCATGATAATCGAGATGATGGAGAAGTCACGTCTTGCTTGCGACTGGGTACTGCCGTGCTTACTTCTTAAACAGTAAGAACTTGATTGGCAAGCTTTTGTGCTACTGGCTGCCGAGAGAGTTTTGACCGGAATGGAAGGAAACGTCGAGTACTTTGGCCTTGTGGGATTCCTTCGAGATAACACCTCTGTAATTGACCATTCGACCCCTTTATCAGCCAGTCTGGAACGTATCGCTAAGAGGATGGTGGATCACCTTCGTTCAGCACAAACTTATAAAGCCGTGGATCAGGATATCAATCGCTTCAACGAGCTGAACATTGAAAGATGTGCTACATGCGATTTCTCTACGATAGATACTCGTGCGATCATCAGGTCCTCACAAAACGAGAGAGGGTGAGTCACTTGAGCTTCTCAGAAAGTCGCCACAGACAGTCCTGAGGTATAAATGACACAGGTGGATTGTCTTGGTCGGAACTGCATTAGCAGCTCATTCCATACGAAGGAGAAACATGACTGCCACTTAACCTGCCCGCGATTGTGAGTACCACCACTTCATAAGAACTGTTTAGTTATTTCCATGTCAACAATATTGAACGATCTAATATCAGTCGCATCGGAGAGGTGCCCGTTATCAGCCGCGTACTGGAGTCAAAGTGTCCAACATGCATTTACGGCCTCCGTTAAAATGTTCTCAAAGTCAAGTCATTTTTGGCCCGTTACATTTGCACCTGGTGGATGCTGTAGTGCGCCACATTAGGGCTTCAAATTGTAGAAGGAAAGGAGTTTGATTGCTTGGACTAAAATATACATCTATGTTAGAGGGGGATAGTCGATTTCTTTGAGTCTCCCGTGAAATGTGAAGCAACTGCACATATGGGACGAAGACCTGAGAGTTTGGCTCTGCGTGGAGATACACTTGAATGCTGACTCGGATTCTCGAAGCTCTCTTCTCAAGTTCAATGCAAATATTAATATCGCAATAAAAATGCCAAAAAAAAAGATAGAACGCACTCTGAAGTTGAGATCGTTGTGTAATAGGTGGCTTTAGCGCTGTGTCCTCGAAATCAGCCACCGACCGATGATTGGTTGGCCCATGAATATTCGGTAGATCCGCTTTGAAAGTACGTAGAAAATAAACGTCGAATTGTTACAAAAAATACGGATGTCACTAAAACGTGCCAAGCATCATCGATATACGGAGGTATCTTTTATATACACAAATGCACCAGTTAGTCATGTTATTACCCGGGAGGTCCACGCATGAACGACCGGGGCCCGTACTACATACACGTTATCGCGTACCATGTATGCTACCAGTATTGGATCAAATTCGTGCGAACGGAAAAATCCAGAACCCCCTGATTATCGATGGAGAAGCGCACTGGCAGGCCCTAGCCTACCAGTGCAGAACGGTCCAATACTGGCCGAGTCCTCGCAATCGCGTTGTACATGAAGCTATCGTAAAACTAGCCCGGGATGCCTCAGATCTAGATGACACCCTTGACCTTATTCCCCGAATACCTTCCGCTTTAGTGGGCCCACTGGTATAATTGTGGTTCCTACACTCTCCAGGATATCTTTTGACCAATACATGTTATCATTGATACTGAACGGAACGACATATACAAAAAGAGAAATTCTCTTGTCATTACTTGCTGAAGTATTTCAACATTTATTTTTAATCCCCAGGGGAGTAACAATTTTGATGACTAAAGATCATCCTCACAAAGGCCCGCGTTAGGTTGAATCATTTCTATCACATTTCTTACCTATAACCAGAATTGGCTCTGCCTAGAGGCGGCGATTGTCATGGACTTTTACCGAGGATACTTGCTCAAAATCGAGCAGATAGTCACTCGCGCAAATTTCCACATGGTCTCTCTGTATCACGAGAACCACTTTGTTATTTGAGCTTCTTTGAAAGTTCTGATTGAACCCCTTACCGACGATGTGGCGTGAGTATCTTGTTTGGCATATACATACCATAAAGTTCCGGGAGACGGGACCCCTCTCGAACGACATGCAAGCTACTATGGATCTCAATGTGAGCTCTGAAGATCTTCCAAAGTTATACCCGCTAGCTGGAAAGGTTACTCTGAAATCTCGCAGGTATGCATTGCTGATAACGATCAATACGATAGTCACGTACTCGAGCATCGTTTTAGTATTAGTTGCATGGGGGCACGCCATTCATGAATCGCGCGACGAATGCAAAGGGCATTCCTATCTATCAGGCGGCTGCTTTTACCTTTGACCCGGGAGCTCACTTCGCGAGCGATTGAACATTGATACCGGGGGAAAGTCAAATTTCTACACGTGCGTTATCTATCTCCATTGAAACAGAGTATGTAGTAGTGCTGACCCTCCACGCAGACGTATAGGAAATCAGACTGTCGACGCTTTTTAGATGCGAGTAGCGGTGTTGGAAGGCGGAGTCGCTGCTGTTGCAGTATCCTCAGGACAAGCTGCGTAATTCATAGTTTTGACGACTCTTGCACGAGCTCGAGACAACATCGCGGGTGGGTCAATGACAATAGTGTTATTCGCAATGATATCCTACGCAAGTGCTGAGAAGCTTGACAGCGTCTTCGCTTCTCGTATCCTTCTGGAGCGATACGGCATTAAGGTTAAATTCGCCAAGGGTAATGACCCGGTGTCGATAGGAACGCTAATTGACGACAATACCAAGGCTATTTACTGCGAGACTATCAGTAATCTACGCTTCAACGTTCCAGACATACCTGTCATAGCTGAAATTGCACATCGTTATGTAATCCCTCTCGTCGACAGTGCTTTCGGTGCATATGGGTTCATTGCCAGGCCTCACGAATGTAGGGCAGACATTGTGATCTAATCCGCAACAAAGGCATGCTCTCTTCAACATCAAAGTCTCCCAAGTGGCACTCATAAGTTGTAACTCACTGTGGATCGGGGACATGGGACGACTATTGGGGACGTCATCGTTGACAGGTAGGTTTGACTGGAGCAAATCGACAGGGTTCCCTGCTTTCAATACTGTATTTGAGAGCAATGACTCCAGACACGGCATCGACCGACGCCTTGTTGGACATACGTATTATGAGGTACTTTAGTATTCGCTCACCGGCGAACTCTGTCATTGGAGAAAAGTCTTTGACGATTATGGTTAGACTTGAAATCCTTCGCGATCTCGGTGCCTGTCTCGCTCCAGAGTCTGCTCGGCTCTTGATCCAAGGCCGTAAGTGAGCTGGTTTAGTCTTACCGTTCAAAAATCGAATCCATACTTCTAGTGGAAACACTCTCGCTCCGCGTTGAGCGACACCTCTCGAATGTCTTGGCGCTTGCCAAGTACCTCGAATCCAACCCAAAAGTGGCATGGGTTTCCTATCCTGGTCTTCCATCACACGAGGACCATAGGGTGGCCGCGGCGATATAGTTGGGGACAACCTGAAGCTCCATTCTCATATGGCCAACTTATGAGATGTTCACTCTGTCATCATACATCCTGCTTCTGTGGCCCATGGTCAATTGACCGAGGAGGAACGTCTTGCTGCTGGTCTTCCGCAAGACATGCAACGGGTCAGTGTCGGGACAGAGCATATCGGTGAATATTCCTATTCCTTGTCCTCGACAATGCAATAGCTGGTTATGATACTTGAGCAGATGATATTATAGAAGATTACGAAGTTGCGTTCGTATCTTGATGGATAATCCTGTTTGTTTGTCATTAGTTGGAAATCAATAATCAGGTCCTCCTTGTCGATAGCGCTTTAGCCACATTAATTCACTCTTTTGTTCATGGTCTCTGCCAACAGCCTCAATCTCGATGTCCTAGAACTGATCTGCTTTTTTCTCAATAACAATGATCTCGCGGCAGTCGTGCTGGTCAGCAAGTCCTTTCTGGCTGGAGCCATCCCTACGCTCTACCGGACTCTTTCTTTCCGAGTTCACCATGCGAAGCGATATCCCGGCGTGAGTGGCGGGAAATGGCTTAATTTCCTTTTTGCCAACATTCTCTATCATAGGTATCCACGTCGTTTGCGACAATTTTGGCGCATCCAGACCTAGCAATCCACGTTCGCAATATTGGTATGTACGCTGCAGCTTCTTTCCATGTTTACTTAATGGAAGGACTAGATATCCGAATTACGCCTCTTTTAATGAACAAGGCTCACCCAGATTTTATCCAAGAATGTACACGCACTTTGGAACTCTGCAACAACCTCCGATCTTTTGTGTACTCGTCGAACTCTGTCGCAATTCCTGCCATCTTACCCATGCTGCAGGGCAAAGAAGGCCTCAAGGAGCTTAGGATTGATGCGAAATTATCGACTGCTCAAGCTTACATGTTGCTCAAACTCACTACCGTGGAGAAATTGGAATTAGACAACGCATCATGGGAAGTGTTGGGTATCCTTCCACTATGGATGAAGAGGATACAACGGAATTTGACGAGCTTGAGCATATTCGTGTGTCTCACCCCTTTTTCCTGTTTCTCTGTATCTCATTCTACTAGATGTCAATGGATCTGAATTCTCAGATTCTTGAGATGACGTTGAAGCAACTTCCTCGGTTACAGGGCTTGCACGTAATGTGCCCCAACATCAGCCACACAGAGATACTGAAGCTCATAACCTACACACCGCTTCTGAAGAGTCTCGCTTTTACAGTCACAGTCAGTCGGTAGTCTATGTGTACCACATCGTGACTGATCACGTCATAAAGGAGACGACCCAATCCTTCGACAATCCCTCACCACCGCCCACCCTCGCCCACCTCCATCACCTAGCTCTCGATGTACGGTCGTACTTCACCGCAAGTCCATCCACCCCTACGACGCTCCTTGGTGTCCTCACCACCCTCAAAGTGGCGTTTGTTTCCCTCACGTCCATCACACTCAGGATCCGAGAGCTCACTACTGAGGCCGGTCATGCCCTTATGCTCAAACTCATTGAGGACCACGCTACTACACTTCGTCGTCTTACCTTCGTCGCCTCAGGCGTAGAGCTGCGCAGTATCTCAGTGGTATGCCAGAAGTGTTGTTCTCTAGAAGTTTTGAGTATGCCGCTGCCTTTGAAAGAAACCGTGTGTATCCATCTCTGTTTGTAATGTCATGATATCTGATTTTCAGAATTTCAGGTGGCATTCGCCGATGTACTTGCTTACTCTCCGACCTTACACACATTAGTTGATGGAGACGGGCATGTCACGCACGGGTCACGACCTGCTCTCAATTTCAAGAAAGTCGGATTGCTCATGCAACGAGTGCCGACTCTCACACGCATCATTGATGATAAGCGGCTTTGGATTGTACGTTGTGGGTCGACTTTCATATGCGATCAACTGACTTAGGCTCTCTACGTAGGGAGAACGAGACGCTCGTGGACAGCTGAGAGTCAAGCTGGAGCGTCAGTCTGCCGAGCCACGTATTCAGTGGTTCATGCCACCACATTAGACAACAGCTATAAAGCTTGCCATATCTGATAGCATTGCCTTCATCAACCGCTGTATCACCTGACCGCTGAAAATGCTGGGTGTTATTATCATCTATTGTGCAATCATTTCGTTCCGGGCTATTGACGAACTGTCTGATCTCAAGTATTACAGTACTGCATCTCACGTCACAGACAATAGTAACTCAGGACACTGTGTTGGGTAGGAAATTCGCTTGAACCGACGATCAATCGTTTTACCATTGGGAGCAAAAAGCATTCTTGCACTCCATCACACCCTCAATACCTCCTCTCTGAGGTGTGACGACCAAATGCACTCGGAAGAGGCACGGATTGGGCTTTGGAACGTTCTTGAGACCTCTCCATCATGATCAGGAGCCTTCAGACCTTTCGGATCAAGTTCCCGTTCAAATTCCTTACAGTAAACTCACAATTGTTGACAGGCTTTATAGCTGCTTTATCTGAGGTCTCAACCATTGCGCTGAACGACTAGTAACTTGACCTGAACTCCAAAGGCTTGGCCAACATCCGCGTTCTCCATCGATCCTGGGGTTGGCGACCCACTACATATCATTTGCTACCGTGCTTCAATCAATCTCCGAGGTTATCTCCAATGTTAATCAAATACGCTAAGAATACGATTAGACCCCACGAAGCAGTATCGAAGAATTGTCTCTCGTTCTTCATCCACAGCTACCTTTCTATGTGTGCATCCCGTTCACGGCACCAGAAGAATTTGACTAGGTGTTTACTTTCGCTACACACAATATTTGCCTCATTGATAGAGGATGTATTTGCAATGCGTGTACAAGGCCTCTGAGAGAGACCAGCCAAAGGTCAAAGCTTTCGGGGTTTCATTAATTTCATTGCTAGGGTTCCATCGATGCATGTACATCGAAATTGGCGCATCGACTAATTACCCAATCTTGAATCAGTTGAATCGAGTGCCAGCCCTGCGTAGCCGTTGGAATGGAGCGAGCCGACGTGTTTTAAAAATCATTAGCGATTACCATTTCATCACAAGGCTAAGGTCCGAGGCATTCGTGCATATGATATGTATTGTGGATTGACAATCGGCCTGAAGCTTCAGGGTTGTGCTCCTGCTTTGTTTTTCAATCAATTCAAGACTAGCCAGCAAGATAGATTTGACCAACCTCATGGAATTGAGTTCGCCTTGTCCAGTGCTGTGGCCGATATCTGTATCACACCACAAAATATAGTTCCCGCGATCCCAAGCAACAGTAGCGGACGTTTTGTGGTCTGTGAATTCATGATTCCATGTATTACCCGACGTTATGATAACCATTTACCTGTTTGAGAGACCGAGGTGGAGATTGGATTGAATATCGAACGATACGGGCAGGTCCATCAAATAGCTCTACGAGAGGCTGAGCAGTCGGCGGTGGCGTTGTTGTTGTTGACAACAGACTGAGATGGCTGCTGCGCGCTGTTGGACGTGATCTAGCCGGCCTTCTTCTTGTGAGTGAGGGATGCGTTGGTCGAGCAGGACCATCAATAAGAACTGGCGGGGGAAGTCTGAGAGATGTAGGTGTGGATTTAGAAGAGATCCTGGAGCATGTGGGGGTGTCAGAGTGACGATTGCGGGGGATGAAACGGCATCGTCCTGTTAACCGAGCGGGCGCATCAAAAATGTCTATGATCGGGAGAATAGGAAAAGCCGGAGGATAGTCTGAAAGGTTGCTGGCCTCGATGGAAGGGGCGTGGAAACCTCTTTTGGACGGTCCTGCTTCGACACTGGTGGACATTTTGGGTGAATAACTGGATTGAAGGCCTTATCATGGCCAGCCGAGATCATTTCGGGGAATGTCGGGGGAAAGCACTTGATGAGGGACGGTAATAAGAGTGACCGGTCAACCTGTAGGATATAACGTGATAATAATATCTTCAATAAATCTAGCTAGGAAGTCAGAATGATAGGCGCCGCAGGGTAGACGCCACAGTTAGACTAATTATTGGGTTTGAATCGGTTTCACTGTTACCTGTTGTACGTTAGGATGGATGCTATATGAAATCTTATCACTGTATATAAACCAGAAGTACGTGACACGTCCGCGCGCCAAGTTCTAACGTGACATGTGTGTTGAACGTTTCGTTCCTGCCAGTGGCATGGAAGATTGTCTAAACTTGAAAGGTACTTGGCACCCGCTAAACGCCACCCCGATTCCCCGAAAAGTCTCGCGAGCAGGCTATTCGTCTCTACATAAAATGGAAATAAGCAATTGCAAAAGGTTATCCAAAGTCTGGAATCTCAAAGACCACCGAGCCTAAGGTAATAAATACTTAACTGCACACTTACTACTACACCGTGGAAATGAGGGCACTATACTCAGCTCTAAATTATCGAATGGTTGGCACCACAGCTTCCTAAAGAGCCGCAGCAATTTCTGAAAATGTTTGTAGGAGCCTTTTAAGGGGAACAAATGACGGTTGGAATGTGACCATGATGACGCTTTTAGTCAAAACTGCCGAAATGGTGATCAAGACATGAATAAATCAATTTTGAAAATTCTCAGTTTCCGGCAAGACGCATCGTAAAAAGCATTGGACCTCGAGGTCTCTTCTTTCAATGGAACGGAACGTTCCTTGTTACAATAGAACAATGAGTAATTTAGTCTGCAAAGAAATCTGCCCAAATCTCGTCCAAATGAAAAACTGCTACAATATGACCTCCAGAGAACGTCTTGAGACGCGAGTTTGAATATTTAGACGCGAGATACCGTCCCCATTCTATAGTGGTTGCATCGTCCTCGGTACCGGCAACTATCAAAACCCTTCGCCCAGCTCTATGTTCTTCGTCCAGGCCTCCTAACTCGACACCCCATCCCCAGTCACTGCGAAGCACTTCAGGAGTGCTCAAAAATCCTTCCCATGTCTTTTCAACACTTCTCCGGTTATTCTCTGCCATCTCCCGAGCCAATTGACCCTCTTCGTAACCGGTTTTACTGCGCCAAGTCTGATACATCTTCTTTTCCTCTTCCCCCATCTTATCGAACAATAGTTCGCGAATGAAGCCCTCTGCGCTCTCTTGACTGGATAGCTTCGACTGGATGACAAGCTTGGCGAGATGCTGGAGCATGCGAAATGGAATGAAACGAGAAATCGGCCCAACAGAAATGTAATCCCGCCAATTCATGCTACGAGTGTAGTCGAACCCCGTTTTTTTGTCTTGAACGAAAGGCGGGAAAGCCCCGAGAAGAAGCATTCCTCTTATGTAGCGGCCCTGGGGGAACACATGGAATGGGGCGCCATAAAGCATCTGTGTTGGTACAGTCCCGAACGATCCACCGGAGATATAGAGCTCGAGTTCTGAGGTGTCCGGATGTAGGTGAGTGAGTAGGGCAGAGACATCTTTGGCTATTGTGATGGAGTACGGGGTGCCTGAAGAAGGGGGGGAGGTATTGCCATAGCCAGGTAAGGTCGGTGCAATGTAGTGTGCCCCTTTGGCCTGTAGTGCTGGTGAAAGGCGCCCAACTGTGCCCACACTCAAAAGGCCTGTCAGAAAGATGACGACGACGGAGCTAGATGTAATTCCACCGTCCTCGTAGGCCAACGTTCGACCTTCCGGAAGGACAAGTAACTTTTCGGTCCTTGAGCTCATAATTTGTCAATTTCCGAGATGATCTTGTTGTATGAACCTACTCAATAAATAGTCAAGGATCCGCAGTACCCATCAGATGTACAGTACTACCGAGACAATGCGCAGTCGTCCGAAGTTGATACTGTCGTTCTGGACCTGATGCATGTTGGCGATAACTACACAGCCACCATGATGACCCTTCTCTCCTCTTCTACCGACCTTGAAGTTCGTTGCTCGGATGTTTTGAACCCTGCTGCCTATATATGACTTACACATTCTGATAATCACTGTTCCGGTGAGGACTACGATACAACTTCGCGAGCTGCAACTTGTAATTGCATGTGTATTCAGTTGTTTTCAAACAACTCTAACGCTCTCCTGATCAAGAACCTCTAACACGTTGTAATCTCTATCATCTCACTCAAGCCTTGTCGCATCCACGTGGTTGAAAACATGTTTCGATCGGTCTGGCGCGCCGTCTCGGTCCGTTTCCAGGGATTGTGGAGGTGTTTTAAGTCCACTCACATACCACGAGGAGCACATATAACGGCATAAGAACGGACCGAAAGTCATACTACTATCTACTTTCCCCCCCTCCCCCCACTCTCTATGATCTGCTCCGATCGGCAGTTGGCGCCTGTCTCTTTACCTCAATACGGCTTCAGTATGGAAGTCGAATTCGACAAGTTGGTCAAATATAACCATTTTCTTTTCCGCGTCTACACTCCAAAGCAACCATCATCATCCCCTTTCTCTGATCATGGCGAACCATTTTTCGTAGCCCCCAAATTTAACGAACAGTGGACTCAGTCACCGGAGGAAATCGCAAGGTCACCTTTAAGTTACGAAGGTTCTGATCGTCATGTTGGGACCTACGAAGACGTCGCTACACATATGGACTTTCTGACAAAATCGTCGTCCCCGTATGTGTCAGCGTCGTTCAGCTTTATCTGGTCAATCTGGGAAGCGCTTCGACGTTACCACTTAGGAGTTAAGAAAGATATCGAGATCGCAGTGATCGATGCCTCCGCAGTTTCTCGAAGAGCTGCGACCGCTGTACAACTTTTACAAGCATGTTCCTCCTCTAGGTAAGTTTGCAGTAGTTGCACGTTACACAGGCAGCACCTTAATCGAGAGTTATTGTTAGCCGGCGAGCAGAGCACTGGAAATGGTATCGCTATGCTCAAGAATCTCAATCTGTCTTGGTTTATGGATACGTATCAGCGTCAGCTGTCCTTAGCTCAATACCCTTGGGGTTTCTACTTGAGAAACTTCCATCCTACTTTTTTCGTCACGATATCTCCCACTCAAGCAAACTAGCAAGCCTTGCGTGGGACTATACAGAAAAGAAGCGGAATTTTCTCAAGTTTTGTCAGGAGATGTCCAACAATTTCTTGCAATCAAGCGAAGATACAAGATTGGAGGACACGACTGCAGGGTCTGTGCGTCTTGCATTGGCTTTCCTCCGCCCTTGGTTCCATCGCTATGTCGTCGATGACTTCCAAACAGCGACAGTCACTCTGTGCGCCCTTGCTTTCAATATTGCGCAGTGGCCAGGTCAATGGTGGGCGCAAGAACATTCGGAGTTGTGGAATCTCATTCGCGCAATGGCCCTGTCACTTGCGGAGGAGGTACGCAAGGTGGAAGGTGTTCACCATTCTAAAGAAGTGGCTCGACTTCAGGGTGTTATCGTTGAACTGGAGGATGCCATCGAGAAATACAAAAAGGAAATCGAAACAAGGAAAGTCAGAAAACCTGCTCGTCTTTTGACGCCTCTCCTAATACCTCCGCTCCTGCATCATACATCTGCTGACCCGACCTATCGCACTTTCCTCTCGACATCAGGAAGGGCCGTCAAACCATCGCCAATGAAAACGCCCATAACCCCACCTACATCTCCAATCCGTACAGGACCTCAACAATCTTTCCTCCCTCACTTGGCTTCTTCAATTTTTGAACAAGCCTCTCACGTCAATCAAAACTTGCCAGCCGAATCAACGTTGATGCCGGCAGCGACGACAAATCTTACTGCCTCTCCCCCTGAATCGCCCTGCGATGAAATTATCTTCGTCATCGAACCACCTTCTTCAGTGGAGCCACAGAGCTCGCTTCCGTCTCCTGTGCTGGCAAACGATAGAGAGTCCTTCCATCCGCCTATCGATACTCTGTCCGAGGATAGAGATGATGCACCCGTCCGGGACGTGGCCGTGAGTTGCCCACAACAAAAGAAACATAATATGGTGCACAAGTCTCCCACAATGGCTGAAACTGCATCTTGTCTCGTGACAGGATTCTTGATAGGCGCCTTTATCACATTATGTTTCCTGTCGCCTCAGCGCAGGACGCTGCTAACACATTTGACATGATTGGATCACGACTAAGGCTTTAATGTACACGAAATTTTGTTGTAGGCATGGCATCGGAATCACTCGATAGGGCGCGTTCACTCTGATTTCAGCCTGAAGGAGTCATTTATAGGCAGTTTCAGATCTCCCGTAATCTTGTTCTCCGCTGGGATCATGACTGTTGATGGCGACTACCATTTTCCCGGAAGTTTCCACGCATCTATAGCACATATCAATAATATCAACACGGGTCCTTTAGAAGATAGTACACATTGCCTCCTCAAGCTCCTCAGCTCTCCTAGTGGACGTGTCCCCGGTTCTCTTGCCAATCTCTCGGCCTCTTAAAATCAACCTCGTTGTTATTGGACATCATATATATATTACTATGTAGGATATACTGGGCTCCCAACTTACTTATACCTCTTGTCAATTGCAAGGCACAAGGCCATCTCATGATGGAAGACGGTGATACTGATACACTGATGGTGGATGTGTTCAACTCACTCAGGGATAATCATAGAAACAATGCAGGAGCAAACGAGGTGTAAGATTATGAATAGGTATGATTGGTGTATCAAGAAAACTAACAGGATTGGCTATACTTAGAGGAGCAGGTGACCCCTTCCTACATCTCTAATTAGAGGCTGTAGGTCTCATCACCTATTGGCCAGTGTTTCAAACGGTACAATGAATGACTTTTTTCCCTCATCTTTTGAGAGTTCGTAGATCATCAGCTGTACAGAATTGCCGCAAACAGTTAAATTCCGTAGTTAAATAGATGCTGTCTTGCGTTTGTAGGTATAATGCTCCTGTTCTTTCCAGAGTCGAGTTATCCATACCATGGCTCTCAATCTCACTGAGATACAAGCTCTACAAATGAACCCATTGACGCCAATGGCTTTCTTGCCCCCGGATGCTGGGTATCAAGCAACCATTGCTGTATATGTGATGGTGGGTTCTGTTGGTGTAAGTCCCCTTCTGCGGAAAATGAATGTCACTGATTTTGTTGACTTTGGTCATAACCCGCAGGCCTTGATCTGGGATATTCTCGTCCATGTTGACAGTGATTATAAACTATTGTTCAGATGTAAGATTGGTATACCAACAATTGTATACTTCCTTTCAAGGTAAGCCTCTCTGTCTGGCTACTAGTATTCTCCCTGAATCACTTTTGTTTCACAGAGCAAGTGTTTTGGTTTGGGCTCTATTAGTCCTCGTCTTTTCAAGTGAGTAATGATTCGCCTATCCTGACCTTATTTTCTTCTCAGTGTTTCATTGGCAGCTATGGCATCAATACACTGCGAAGCGGTATTAAGAACATTCTGCGTCGTGTACCACGTTGCATTTTCCTCAACGGCTCTCCTCTTCTTCCTTCGCGTCCGCGCATTCTACAACCGAAACGAGTTCATTGTGGTGTTTTTCGCGATCTTGTGGCTCGGAGTTCTTGGAACCTCTTTAAGTGAAATCCGTGCTGGCAAAGCACTCCGTCTCGGCCCCACTAGTTACTGTGTTAGCTCAAGATTAAAACCATCCACAAGTGCTCCTTCGATCACCCTTGCTATCAATGATACTTTTGTGTTCTTGGCTATTTCGTGGCGGCTTTTGTCAAACAGCATTCTAGGTCCTGAAACCAAATTGAACATCAAGTCAATAATTCTGGGCAACAACCTTCCTGCCTTTTCCAGAGCCTTGCTACAGGATGGACAAGT